>BPLR01007246.1:0-151631 GCA_021605095.1 Caerostris extrusa
TTTATTTAATATACAATATTCATATTTATGAATATAATTATTGTGGTTAATTCCGTCTTAATTTATATATTACCATAATTTCCAACCTATAATCTGCAGTTGTAATGCTTGGTGATAAAAATCAGTCAGGGGGAATTATCACTTTCACACATTAACATATACCTCCATCTTGTCTATTATATTAAAAACTTTACATTATATGTTTTTTATTCTTATATTCTTTTTTTCGTCATCATAGATTTGCTTCATTCAGATTTTTCTTTCTAATGAATCCATATTTCAGTCAGTATTTTCACACAAAAAATAATAAGCCATCTTTTTTTAATTGAATTTTACATATACTACCAGATGGGGGAGGGGTGGGGACCTGTTATAAATTATGTGTATTGGCCTACTATAATAGAAGTGATAAACTTATAATCATAGATCTGAAACAGAAAATTATTGTAATTGTATGTTAAATCTATGCATCAGATGTCACAATTGTGAGATATAAATTTTAAAGAAGATATGAATATATGATACTCAAATGATGATTTTATCATTAAATCACGATTAAAATGAAAACGGACAAATTCATATAAAAATAATATTTGTTTGTTGGTCTATCTCTTTCATTATATAATAGATTTTTATATGGTTATAACAAATTTTCTTACATTAGCCAACAATTTAATAGTCCCTATTATCTTGCTTCTACATTGAAGTAGCCCTTGAATTTTTTTAAGAATAAAAAAAATTTCAAAATAAAATAAAAACAGTAATATTTTGGTTTGGTGATTAGTATTATAATTTGAAGTTGAACGTTTTTGAAACATACATTTTACCATTTTTTCAAATCTTTTCTTTTAGGTTGCATCAGCATTCATCAGTCAGTTGCTTCAAAATTTCAGTTGAAACAGTACATGGAAGTTACTGTTAGAAAATAGACAACTTAAGAGTAAATTTTTTACATTTTATAATAATTATTTAATAAAATTTTACATTCATTCTATTGTTCTATCATTATTGTAGCCATATTTTAACATTCCATAATTGTTTTTAAAATTACTATTATTATTTTTTAACAATTCCAAGTTGTATGCCTTTTAATATTTTTACCCTCACAATTAATGTTTTTTTTTATTGAATCAAAATATGTGTACTAAAATAAATTTTAAATTTAATTCAAAATAAGCAATTTTTATATTTTGCCAGGTAAAAATTTCATCATATACAGTGCCTTATATATTCCTTCAAACAGCATTGTAGAAAAATCAAAATTATAAATTAATCCAACATTATTTACATTTACTAATATTTTATAATTATTTAAAATCAATCATTTATTGTAAAAACATATTTCTAATATTAAAAAGAATGAAGAAATTAAACTAAAATACCATCAATTGTATTTAGAAAAAAATTGGAAACTCTCTAAAAATAATTTAAATATTATTTTAGTTAAATATTGATGTATCTTAACAGTTACTTTTATTATATTCATATATAAGTATTCAATATAATCATTCATGTAGTCATTTATAATATTAAGTTGTATAACTTAATATTAAATACCTAATAATTACCATGAATTTTTGTGTACAAATTATTTAAATATTATTACTGCCTTAATAAATTACCCATGGAAAATTCTTTCTTAACCAAAAATATGCTTCTCTTTCATAACCAAATGTGTTTTTTATTTTAGGATGTTTCACTTGATTCTGTAGAACTAACCTTCAAAGACCAATACCTTGCTAGGAGTGATATGTGGAGGCTAAAAATCCATTTAGTAAATGCTCAATTCTGGTTTTTTTTTGTGTTTGTGTGTGTTGTGTTATGTATATATTCTACATTAATGTTTTTAATATTAATTTTACTTATTTTCTTATTATTTATATGTTTAAATAAACTGTGCATTAAAAACACTTAACATTAAACTTATTTGTTAAATTAAAAGACTGCATTTAAAAATCGGGAATAAATGAATGTATTATCTATAAAAAGAAATGAAAATGTTTTTGGTTTTTTTTGTATTATAGGATAGCATAATAAGAAAATTTGTACAATTATAAAAACGAAATTTTGTTATAAAATGTAATTAAATAAAATAGCAAATTATTATTGGATTATTAAAATTCGCTGCTAAATAATAAAACCAAAAAATGTATAAATTCATAAATATTTAGTGATTATAATAGGGAAAATTTCATTAAACATTTTACTATACTTGAGACTATTTCTTCAAACTTTTATTTACTATGATGATAACCAATTTAATGATATGCCTATTGATTATATTTCACTATATCATATTTTTGTCAATTTGAAATTTTTTTAATAATGATTTTCCTCTAATTTATTTTTTTAATCTAAAATAATTACTTTTGTCTAATAAACAATATTTTATTTTTAGATTAATACATGCTTATATCCTGAGAAAAAGATAGATTTTTTTGGAATCAGGTGGGGCCTTTTAATTTCATGTTTAATTACCTTTGAAAAGTTTGCTTGTTAAATTTTCTAGTTTCTTTTTTGTAAAAACGCATTATCATATATTTCTATGTATAACTGTTAATTTTTAGAATTTTTTCTAAAGCTAAAGTTACCGACCGACTTGTACTTTTATCCATAAATCGTGAAAACAATCGTAAAAATATTTTCCATTAGCCTGTTGTAAACAATACATCACTAAATATTGCACATTTTTATTTCTTTAATTTTTTTTAAGTGGAGGAAAAAATAATTTTAAATTAAATGAGTCAATAATGTATTTATTCTTTTTATGAAAATGAGTTTATTTTCCAAAATGTGTATATTGCTGCATTGTTGAATCATAGCCGAAAACAAAAAAAAAAAAATTATGTCAGCGAAATTTACACCCAACTAATAGGAGAAGAAAAAAAAATTGGAATGGTAATTCAAGATGTTCTTCTCTACTCTCAAATATTTTCCATTAGCCTGTTGTAAAACAATACATCACTAAATGTTGCACATTTTTATTTCTTTAATTTTTTTTTTAAGTGGAGGAAAAAAATAATTTTAAAATTAAATGAGTCAATAATGTATTTATTCTTTTTATGAAAAATGAGTTTATTTTCCAAAAAAAATTGTTGAATCATAGCCGAAACAAAAAAAAAAAAAAAAAATTATGTCTGAAATTTACACCCAACTAATAGGAGAAGAAGAAAAAAAAAATTGGAATCTCTGTTAATTCAAGATGTTCTTCTCTACTTCTCAAACTTTTTTTCATTAAAGAAGAAAAGCCGAATAGCCATACTGTTAGAGTTTTCAGCAAATACATTTACCTGTAGTTTGAAACTTGTCGTATAAGAATTTCTCTTCGCTCATCTTTCAGATAAAAATAAATTAAGACTGAAAATAAGATTAACAATATATCGTAGATCACACTGAATGGTAACAATGGACTGGCTTTAGATAGGGTTATCAGAGTTATAGTAATCATTGTTCGCATCCGGCATTTTACTGTACAACAATTTGATTGAAAATATTCCACTTGTTTTACCTGCTTGACTATATTTTGGCCATAATGGGGACATGCGTGAACATTGCAGGAATTTTTTTTTTTTTTTTTTTTTTTTTTTTTGGCTTTTATATAAGTTTTGAATGTTGATTAAATTTGAGGAAAAAACTTACTCTTGGCTTAAATTCAGAAATATTGGATATTTAGTGATAAATATTTTCATTTTTATTAATTGATGTGGAATATAAAAATTTAGTACCTATGCTTTTATTTAATTTAGTTTCATAAAATGAATTTAAAATAAAAATAAATATAAAATAACTTTAAACTTATAATAATTTTTGCTAACACCAGTGTTATAAAATTTTTTAGAAATATTTTAAACATTAAATTTAAAACATTTTCAACATTTTTGTTATTTTTTAATCATGAAAAATACCTTTTGTTAACAGTGTACTTATATTTTTATATTGATAAAAATAAGTCCATTAATTTATTTTTTTTTATTTAAAACATAAAAGCATTGTAAGAAAATATTTTTCTGTTTTAAAAATTAGAAATTTATTTTATGTGAGAAAATGAAAGAGCTTCATGTGTAAAATTTTGAATCATTATTTTTAATTTTTTTGTTAGAACTTTCTATGTTATTTTATCATTTTTATTTAAATGCCAGAAAGAAGGTAGCAGTTGACTCTGGGTAACTCTGAGCAGTTGGGAGGGATGTTTAGAGACTTTCGAAATTATAACGTGCTCAATGAATACAAGTACCTAGGCCTTATTGTTGACTCTAAACTCAATTTTGTTTCTCATTTATAACACACTATTAATAAAGCAACATAATATTAATCAAGCCCTCTGATCTAATCGGAAAAGCAAACTCTCAATCAAAAACAAACTCACCATGTATACTTCCATCATTAGACCAATGCTTATATAATGTGACTCCTATTTGATTACCACTGCCATGGTCACTGAAGAAACTGCAGATGTTCCACAATTATTGCCTTACAAAAATTTGTAATGCAACATTTCATTTCCGACTTGAATTCATTCATAAAGAACCCACTTCGAACCAGTTCTAAATTTCGCCAAAAACGTTTGTAAAACTTCCTTTATAAAATCTTGCTGATGAAAATTTGCCTACTCCAAATTTAACCAACTATAACCCTCCCACAAATTGTAAAAGGCCAAGAGCCATTTTTATTTTTTAATTAATTTCTCATGACCTGAATGAATTTGTGAAGATCCGAGATGATGCACTCATTTTCTGAAGCTTCTCTCTACCAAGCTCACCACCCAGTTATTTAAACTAGTAATATCTTTCTTGTTATTTAGTTTAAATAACTGACTAACATAATACTTAATGTACAAATAATAATACTTAAAGTATTATTTATTTGTGTATTATTTTTTATTAACTTCTGAGAGAAAAAAAAAGAAGTGGAAGGCAATTTTTATACTCTATGCATATATGCAATACAGCAAATCTCTTTATATCAGTGGTTTGAAACTTAATGTTCATATTTACTAAAAATACAATAATTTTTTAAATAGTGTTTATAAAGTTTTTGTATTCTTTTTTACTTAGGTGCCAAGTTCTTGAAATGTACATACAAGGTGAAAAAGTAGCATCTGGAATTGTTACACCTGATACTAAAATAGTGTACCGTTCAGCAAGTGGTATGGTTTATATATTTATTCAGATGAGCTGTGAAATGTGGGATTTTGATATTAATGGGGATCTTTATTTTGAAAAGGCTATTGATGGATTCTTACCAGATTTATTCTCAAAATGGAAGGTTTGTTTTTTATTCTTGTGTTTGTTTTATATATATGTGTGTGTATGTATATATATATAATCATTCTCTTTATCCAATTTTTAAAAAAAATTCACAAAAAGTCTTACATTTTTTTTTTTTTTTTTTTTTTTTTTTTTTTTTTTTGCTTTTTAATCTCTAGACACTCAATTTTTAATGTGATATTAAAAACGAATTTTTGTTTATTTACTGTAAAGGTTAGTTTGAGACATAGAATTAAAATTAATTTTTATAGTCAATTTGATCATTACCCAATGATAATAAATTTTCCATAGATTTATATAGAAAGCTATCAATACTTATAATAAGAATGTTAATTATATATAAATAATAATTATAAATAAGATAATTACATTTTTAAAAACATTTATTGTTTCCTGTTAATAAAATTTAATTACTGATTTATAAGTTGCTTTTTGCCTAGAATTTAACATTTATGAAAATTATAAACAAAAAGTTAAATTTAACTTATACTTACCTCATATTTCCAAACTCTTATATCTTAAATATTAATGGTTATATTTTATTCTTTCATGAGTTTTAGATGATTGATAAAGAATTATTCATAATTAACTAACATTTGTTTAATAATATAATTTTTATTCTTCAATTTTTGTACTAATTCTTATAAATACTAATCTTATATTATTTTTAAATAATTTTAAAAATTGTTCAGTTCCATGCTTGACTGATTAAAAGAAATTGTCATTTCTGATAATTTGCTTTTCAATTAAGTGTAGGTTCTCATAGCTTTTAATGAAGCATATGGTAACATATATTGGAATATTTTCTTCCTAGTATTATTTTTCATTAAACATATGTTATATTTATAAACCAAGATGATTGGGATGAATTGATGTAATGTGAATGAATTGGTTATAGTTATGACTATGTATTTTTCCAATTGCTTTTTATTGAATATGTTATCATGTAGATTATATATCTACTGTAAAAAATCCCCCTCCCACCAAAAAAAAAAAAAAAAAAAAATCATTGGAGTAGATATCTCTTTTGATAAAAGCTCATTTATGCACAGTTGCAACATCAAGATGAGTTTACTATATAAATGATAGAATTCATTTTGAAAAGCTTAGGACAAAAAGTTCTCAAGATCAGATGTGTTTTATGTGGATAATTATTTTATTACAAATATTGATTTCTGGAAATTTGTGTGTGGAAGTGGATATTTTATTATAATTTAGGCAATATGTTAAAAAGGACTTACTAAAATAGATTGAGAAATGAATAATAGAGGAATTAGCACCTTGCTGGTATTAAAATTATTATAAAACTGTATCATAAAAATGATTGTATTACTAGAATACATAAAAGACAATCAATTAACGTGCCAAAATGCAACCATTGAAATAATATCAGTTCTAAATTAATTTTAATCGCTTAAAAACAAAGTAAAAAAGATTTTTTTTTTTTTTTTTTTAAATTGTAAGTTTTAAGAGTTATTAAGAAAAATGAAACTTAAATGCTCCTTATTAATTAATACTTATTAAAGAAAATTTTTTGTGATTAGTAAAGGGAAAAATTAGTTTTAATGACTAAGTTACTACTATCAATTTTGATGACTCCATATAATTCCTTTCTAATATTTCAATTTTTGTATAAACATGATTGTAAAATGCAAGGTAGTAATTGGTGTGTAAAAATAGTCATAATTTATTTTATATAAGCATTTTCCTTTATTTAAAAAGCTTTAATTATTTAAGTGCAGAAACATTTTATATATGCTTCAAATTAATAGTTCTGATTTGCCTAATTTCCATATTATTGCAGAAATTGCATTGTAACCATGATGTTACAATAGTATTGTTTTCAAGAACATTTTATGAAGCTCAGAGTATAGAAGAATTTCCTCTAAAAATGCGTGAATGTTTGCAGCAAGATTATAAGGGGAGATTTTTTGAAGATTTTTACAGGTAAATTAAGTATTTAATTTTTTTGAAATTTTTATGAATTAATAGTATAATAATAAATATTACATTAATAAGTAAACAAATTTTTGTCATTAAAATGGAAGCTAAATTTTTTTTTAATTAGTATATTTGTATTGTAGAGTTGCTGTCCAGAATGAAAGATATGAGGATTGGAGTTCTACAATAATTTTACTTAAAAAGTTGTTTAATCAATATCAAGATACTGTTTTAAAACATCATGAAAAAGATGGTTTGTGTGTTCCTAAAGCCATAAACTCAACATCATCTCAAGGAAATTTTTTAGAAGTTCTCAATATGTCTTTAAATGGTAAAAAATATCTATGCATTTATTTTTTTGCAATTTTTTGTTCTTTAATTTATATAATATTAAATAATAACATGCATATTTAAATGTTAAGTTGTTTTTTTTTATTATTATTATTATTAGAATTGGCAATCATGGATGATATCTTCTTATATCCAGTCCATTTCTAATGTAGCACTAATCTGAAATTTTTTATCACAAAAGTTATTAATAAGTTTTTAAAAACTCAATTTTTGTACTTAAAATAAAATATTTTTAAAATTTGTTATAAAAGCCATAAATTTCTTTATAAATTTTAATTATTTGCTACAAAATGCTATTAAAAGCTCTACATTTGTTCAGAAGTTGTTAATTATTTTCTTTTCATGTTCTATGAAAAAGGAGTAATTTTTTATAAACTTCAATAAAATAATAATAAAAGTCCAATAATTAAATTTCTGACTTTAATTTAGTAATTAATTGGCTGTAAGTTGATTTGCTATACTTCAAGTTCCTTTAGACTTTAATTTCAAATTGAAATTCCTTTTTGTTTGAGGTTGCAATGTATATTAAATGTCCTAAATTATTTATTTTAGTACATTAAATCTTTATTTTCTTTTTGGAGTCTATTTTTAATATAAAATCTCAAAACAGGTTCCATTCCATAGACTTGTGGGAAATATTATCTTTCTTTGGAATAACTCAGTTCATGACTAATTTATGGATCAAGGCAAGATTTCTGTACTTTAAAAATAATTTCTTAATTTTTTTATATTTTCTACAGAGTTTTCAGAAAAAATAAAATGTCAGGATGATTTCCTAAAAGCTACATTTTTGAAATATTGCTCAGTATTTTTTAAATGAAATAATACCTTTCGAGCACTTGCAGATAACTTGTAACATATTCAAACATATAGCATGATGGTTGATGATGAAAATTCAGTGTATTGACTATCAGAGAAGTTCTTATACAACTCAAATAAATTGTATTGTATTTATAAATTGTGAGTGGTTGTCAAAAATAGATTTAACATTTGGTACTGTAATGCATTTCAATATTGGTTATAACAAAAGTTGCGTGGTTAACTCAGCTTTCTTAAAAATATTTTTTATGGCTCTCAAATAGATGTTATGCATAACAAATATTGTCACTATAATTCATTAGGACAAATATATGTTATTTAAAAATATTTAATTGCATATTTATGGGTTGAATTCATTTTATTTGATGTATTTAATTCAGCTCTATGTGGCTAATTTGAATGCGGTTTACAAATTAAAATTTTTATTTTTCACTAATTTATTCTGTTTTTTAACCAATCAAAATATTTAAATACCATTTTGTGTGTAACATGGCAACTTTATTTTTAGTATTTGAAAACATTATATGGACCGTAGCTTTGACAGAACAGGTCAATTATCAGTTGTCATTACTCCAGGAGTTGGTTTCTTTGAAGTGGACCGAGAATTAACTATAATTACCAAGCAGAGAATTATAGATAATGGTATTGTAATACTTACTAAGTATTATCCGATATAATTTATCTATTGCTAATTGTTAATTATAATGGTATAATATAATTTACTTAAATGTAGAATTATCTGAATCTAGAGCATAAGCTATAAATTATATGTTAAGTAAAGATGACCTTTGCAGTTCATTATTTCTTTAATCATCAAGCCTGGTTTTCCTCAATATTCAAATGAAAGCCATATAAATTAAATAAATGCCAAAAACTAGGTAAAAATGTTTATAATTAAAATTATTATTTTATTAATTATTATTATTATAATTAAAACAATTTAGCTTTTATTGGCTATTGTGTATAAAGTGTAATTTTTTTATCACTGTTATAAGCATATATATATATATTTTAAATTTTGCAAAAAAAAAATAGTTTGGAAGACAGCTGCTTAATAATGCATCTTGTGAAAGACAATAGACTGAATTTATGTGTGTAAAAAATGTAAATATAAATTTTTTTAAGTTTTTTTTCTCAAATATGGGTATGTATGTAACAAAATGAAAATAAAAGGCCTGATATTGAGTAATAGATAAAAATGTAAAATGTTTTATTTATGACCAAATTTTGACTGTTCTGATGAAGACCATCATTCTAGTAATTATAAAGATTACAAATTACCAGAATTAGTTTTGAAATAGTTTCATTTAGAATCCAATACTTTATAAAATATTAAAGTTTGGAAATGTTTTTATTATTCTTTTTCGTATTTGAAATTGATTCTTGTATTTTCAGGGGAAATGTAGATATTTTTCATTAGTGTGGCTGGTTGACAAAATGTATGCAAATTTACTAAGAACTTAAGCATTTTTACCATCAGTTGCAGCAAATATCATGACTTTTTTTCATTAGGATTAGCAATGATATAGGGTTGTTTTTGCATTTGAAATTAAATAGGACTCCATTGATGAAAAATATAGTCTCAAATAATTTCTGATTAATTTTTGCTGTATTTAGTATATGTTTATATCTCCTTTTTAATTTTGGTTATTAAATTTATAGTTAAGCCAAACAAGGTTATGCTATTTAAATATCTCAACTGTAAGTATATAGGCAATTTATTATTGTATGGTATACCAAAAAACATAAATAAACAGAAGCAAATATTCCATGAATAATATGGTTCTGCATGTAAATCCTATAAGCTGGTATACAGGTAAAAATGTTGAAGAATTTAATCATTGATAATATGTACTAGTAAGGAATGCTGAAAAAAATTACTTAAACAGACATTTATTAAGGGTCATTTTTTAGTGCAACATTGAAAATAAATAAATAAAATAACATACACAACACTGGGTATTTTCAATATTTAATCACTAGCTTTTAAAGCATTAGGAATGAAATCAATAAAAATGTCAATTCATATAAAAAATCATATGCAAAATGCATTTGATTTCAATAAACTAGAAAGAAATGTGTTTAAGATATTTACTGCTAATGACCTTCTCACTTGTCTTTTCTCTGGCCTTTAGTATTATGAGTTCCTAAATAACTTTTATTGCAATTGTAGCAATAACATTTTGGTACATTGACAATTTTCATTCAAAATGTTGTACCTTCACAATTCCTTCCATCATTTAATTAAGTTATTTCAATACAATGAGTACTAATAAACATTTAAAATGACATTTGTATTGGTCATTTCATAGGTTTATTTTATCAAATTACATTTAATACTCTTTCTAGAAAATATTTTTGAAATTTTTTTCTTGTAGATTTTTCCTACTTCATTTACAGAATCTGTGTAACAATTTTCGTGTTTATTCGCTGACCTGTTTCAGCTGCAAGAAGCTGTCAATAGGCCAAATTTGATTATAACCACATTGTATCTTATAATTTTTAAAATTTTAATCACATTAAATAAATGTATTTTAAATAGAATTATAAATTATTTTCTAAAAATATTCCTTTAATATGAAAATTTTTATTTTCTCCTCTAATAGATATTCATTATTTTTTATATGAATTATTCTTGTTATAGGAATAGGAAGTGATTTAGTATGTTTAGGTGAACAACCTTTACATGCTGTTCCATTGTTTAAAGTAAGTCAACTTATGTTACATTTTTAAAATGTAGATATATAATTTTAAAAGCATAGTAGCATTTAAAAACATTTTAAAATATAGATATAGTAAGCATTTTAAAAATGTAGATATTTAATTCTAAAAGCATGAATGTACATGATTATATTGTTTAATAAAATCTTGTATCAAATTTTATTGTTTCACTTTTTTAAATAATAATTTTGATTAATGTTATATTTAAAATTTTAAATCTGATTTATATTTCCTAGTTTTATAATAAACAATTGCCTCAAAATACACCTTCTGTGGCTGATGATTATAATATGCCTCACTGGATAAATTTAAGGTACTTCATGTTTGTCTTTATTTCCAGAAATATTTAGTTTATTATATTTATATTATTGAAAATGTTTTGTAATTGTAGTATATAATAATAAATTAAAACAATGAAATTGTAATAAGCAATATCTTCTATAATATCAATATATATTTTTAAATATATTAATAAATGTTTATTTTGTTGCATTTGTTATATAATTTTTATTCCATTTCTAATTCTTGATTTTTTTTTTTTTTTTTATGATTTGTTTTCAGTTTTTATTCAACCAAAAATCAAAATATATATACTAATTTTGTTCCAAGAATAAAATTGCCAACTCTCTATGTAAGTTACAATTTTTTAAGCACAGGTACTTGAAATGTAATTATTTATGTTAAAATACAGAAGCATTCTAATTTTTTTTTTTTTTTCTTTATTAAGCATGATGAAACTTATGAAAAGGGGAAAACATGTATGTACTATCTTTTGTTTAAATAAATTAGTCATTAAGCTTAAATATATGATATCATGTAATTATTTATACCATTGTAGTAAAATTAATTTAAAAAAAAAAATATTGTTGCCTATCTCAGTTTGCTATCTTCCGGTTAATTTTTTAATTTTAAAACTAATTTTTATCTTTCAATTAAATTATTGTAGTTTTTTAGCATCTAAAGAAATTTTTGTATAAAAAAATAATTACATAATTAATTTGAATAATAGTTTTGAAAATAATTATGTAATTATTTAATTTATGTATTAAGTTTAGTTTAGTTTTTAATTTTTTATTAAATTTAGTTTTTAAGGCATGAAATCTTTTTAATAGTGATATCTCGTAACCATTTGAATATTATTTTGAAGTTTAATATTTAAATTTTCTATGTAAATCAAATGATTACAGAATATCACTCTTATGAAATCTTCTTCTTAATAGTGATATCTTGTAATTGCTTGAATGTTATTTTGAAATCTAATATTTAAATAAGATTATAATATTTTAATTATTTGTCAAAACTTTATATTTTAAAGCTGCACATTGTTTTTGCTTAAAATATATAAAATAATATTTACCTATTTATTTTAAATTTATCATTAAGAAAAAGTATTCTTTTGTTAGGTGATCAATAACTCCTGCATTGTCTGCATAAAAATAATTGATTTTACATATTTTGTCATATAATCTGTGATATTTCTGATTAAACATTAGTTATTTCATTTGAAATTTGAAATTTTATCCTTCTTTGATCAGCGTGTCAATCAAAAAGGTCCCGTCATGCAAGCCAGCCTGATCCTTCATTCCCTGTTTTATTTGATTATGATGAATATGATCGTCAAGTTTTTAATGTTCCGTTTCATTCGAATACTATGAGGTATTATGTAATTTATTTAAATAATATATGATATGAAATATATATATATATATATATATATATATATATATTGATAAATACATCTTGCCACATGTTTCATTTTTTTCAGGCAAACTCTGAGTCTACAGAGACCAAAAAAAAGAAAAGACACTCCTCCAACTTCATCTAATGTGATGAATTATCATACAAACTATAGTACAGAAGAGATAAGTCGATTGACATCTTCAGAACCAGTTCCTATATTTCAATATTCCCACTCGCATGCTTCATCTGCTGCTATTACTATTCCACATTCTAGTCAACATTACACTGCAATTCCATCTTCATATCAAAGTTCCCTTGGTAAGTTAAAAAAAATTTGTTTACAATTTTACAAAAATGACAGTTTTTTTTTAACCAAAACATTGATTAAAAGTGCATTTACTTTTTATTGAAGATATTAGTTATTTGTTTACATTAATACTTAATTTAAGGAATTACTTTTAAAAGAATAATATAAAAACTTAAGTTACTTTTTTTCTTATATATTCTTTTTTTCTTTATCTTTTCTATCTAATTAATTAAATTAAATGCATTTAAATTTTAATAATTTAAATGATTTTCAAATAAATTTTTGATCGTTTTGTTGTTGCTCAGAATAATAGTGGTGTAAGTGAACTAATATATTATTATTTTTTTTAATCTTTATTTATTTAATTTTTTGATAGTTTTAAAGAAAGTTTCAAAATTGTAAGATATTTGATTATTATGTTCAAATTTCCAATTAGAATGTGTTATATTATCAGACTAATTTGAAATATTTTTTGTTTCTGTTCTTGTACAATTGAAAGTTTTTTTTTTTTTTTTTTAATTTAAAGTTTGGATTTGTAAAATATTGTGTGGTTTATATAAAAAAAATTTAAATTCTTTTATTTTGGAAATCAAAATTGGAAAATTTATTATATATTTTTGTCATTTTAAAATTTCTTTGTAAAATATTTTAAAACATTTATATTTTTATTGGATTGGATTTAATGTAGATGTTCTCTGTTTAAATTTCAAAATATAACTTAATTTTTTGTTTCTGTATTAAAATTTTTCAGATATTGAAAATATTTCTAGTGGACTGTATTGTAGAGATTATTTTGAATCAGAATTAAGCCCTCCTAGTCGAGCAATTATAGGCAGTGACCCTTCCTATGAATCTAATATTAATAAACAAGATCTGACTAAAAGACTGAAGGCCTTGGTTAATCCATTTAATCCATCCCAAATCACCATAAAATTGACTTCAAATAGAAGAAGATGGACCCATGTGTTTCCTTTAGGTAACTCTGCTGCAAAAGTTAATGCCTTTTGTGTTATTTTAATTTTAAAAAAAAATTTGTATTGAATATTTTAAAGTCTTAATTTTGTGGAGTGTTAAAGTACTTTGCAAATTGTTGAAATTTTAAGAAGTAATATTATTAATACAGTACTTTATACTTGAAAATTAAATTGATACATATTTTAAATGAAAATTTATAAAAACCAGTTAAGAACATTTTGTAATAAATTAAATGTATTTTACTTCAAAATTACCTCACAATCTATTTATTTCAATAAGGATTTTTAGCACTGAAGTTATTCGTATTAAAAAAAAAAAAAAAAAAGTTATTCATGTTATAATTTCAATTCTGTGTGCTTGTTTAATTTTTTTTTTTTTTTTTTATCTATTGCACAATTGTTGTAGGTCCTACAGGAATATTTATGCAACAACATCATTATCAGGCTATTCCTCAAATTAGTGCTGCAACCTTGATTTGTGTAGAAAATCTTTAAATAATTATGATTGCCCTTTTCAAAGAAGCTCACTTATTAATTATGATGTAGATGGTGAGTTTAAATATATTCTTTATTTTATGGTTGTTTGTGTAATTTGTGCTTTCCTGTTTATTTTCTTTGTGATTTCTCTTTTTCTACGCTGCCTCATTCTTTATCACATACGAGTTTCTTGCATTAAAACTTTGCTTCAGTTTTTACTTTAAAAAAGTACCAAGCCATCAATAATGAAATTTTAATCTTTGCAGTTCAAAAAAAAAAAATAGTTTATTAGTATTTCCACATTGTGTGTCTTATTGACATAAAAGTTTAATACACATAACCTGTTAATGCTAATATGCTGCATGTATTAAACAGGAAAATTATTAATACTGAATGACATGTATAAAATAGTTTTAAAGTTACCACTGTTCTACTTAGGTGTAAATGAATATAAATCAAGCACATTAAGTAGAAGAGAACTGCATTCATCTTCAAGTAATATGAGCTCAAATTTAGGAGATGGTAATGTAATTTATGATTTTTAGTATTTAGCATTAAAAAATTCCTTTTTTGTGTCTAAAAAATTCAAAAAGAGAATTTATTTGCAGAGTCATCCTAAACAATTAAAGCACTTTTTATAATAGTTAATGATTTTTTTAATTAAAATATTTTTAAAAATAAAGTTTCATTAATGTAAACTATTTCTGCATGTTTAGATCATATTGGATAATATTACTTAGTTGGACTAAATTCCACGAGGTGTGTTTTTTAACACTAAGCAATTATCATTTTTTTCATTTAGAGAAGCTCCATGGCCGTATTCGTTGTTAAGTTGATATCAAAACAGACTTGCTGGAGTGGTTAAGCAATCAATCACCATATTTCTATGGGGATGAACTCAGAAGCTAGTTGTACAATATTATAAATTCCTTAATATAGGTGGAAATTTTGTAGAAAAATAGATTATGTAAATTATTAGAAAAGTAGATTCCAGACTTAAGTGTAGATATAAACTTGTTAGTAAAATTATCCTAGTTTTTATATCAAATAAGTATTTAAAAACACGCCTCATATTTAGGGTTACTTGTGCTTAGTTCGTATTACCTTTTTTTTTTTTTTTTTTTTTTTTTTTACTGTTGTATTAAACTTTACTATTTTGTAAATGTATATTGTTTCACATTTGTGTCTGATGTTTTGTATTTAAACATAATTTTGAAATATGAAGCCACCCTAAAAATCTATATAATTTTTTTTTTTTTTTTTTCAAAATTAAGGTTATTAATGCAAAAACATGGTTACTTGGAAAAACAATTAGTTTACTTGAAATTTTTGTGATATACAGTTAAGACAAAAAACTGGCCAACATAATAGATCACAATTCTAAAATTGTCTATCTAACTAAGAATATGGATATCCTTTTTCAGGATTTTTTCCCTATATATATATATATATATATATAGTATATCATGTAAATAAGCAAAGTAACCCTGTTTTAAACTTACAAGACATAATTGCAGTGTCCAACTTTCAATGTATTAAAACTGTTATTTTAAGTTTAGACAAAATAACTACAGAAAACTGACAGTTTTTTTTGTTAATAATAATAAAAAAAAAAAAAAAAAAATAGAAATAATTCTAATTTATCAATGTACTTAAAATATTTAAGCTGTGTTAAGCTTAGTAAAAATAATACAAAAATGCCTACTTAAGTTAAGAACTACCCAAGTGTTAGCCAATGTAATGCAATTTTAACGTAGGCTACTCTTGCAATTATCTCTTGTTATTTTAATTTAGAATTGACTCGTTTATTTACTTTTTCCCCTGTAGTTGGTTGTATTGATCACTTGCGACTTTGCATTCTTTTTTTTGTATTATTTTTTAATTATTGAGAATTTCGTTTTTTTGATATTGCAGCATTAAGCACACTGAGGTTTGAGATATTGGATTAATTTTTCTTTAGGTTATGACAATAATTATATTAATATTCTTCGATTACTATTTAATATTAATCGATTTATATTCATATCAGATTCTGATGCAGCAACACTTTTAAGTATACTGCATAATGTTATAAAATGTACTGATTTTTAACCATTTTCATAATTTCATTTTCATAATTTCATAAATATTTATCAATGTGTGATTTATTGTATTTTTTGTACCATAATTTTCATTGAAACTTTTAATTTGTGGAACAGTTCTATTCTCGTTCTGTTTTATTTTTAACGGTTTTTTTTTTTTCATTCAAATAAAATTGTGCTTTATCAGATGTTTGGCATATTAAAAATAAGAAACAATGCATAATTTAAAAACAATTTTATTTGCTCATAATTCAGTACAATAAAATAGTTAAATAAAAACTTTTCAGTTGTAAAAGTTTAGGCTATTGTTTTATTACTATTAGGAATTAGATTTACTTCAAAAATATTAAAATGGTTTTCCACATTTTTCTACAAGTTGAAATTTGATGTTTTTTAAGTTTAATAAAATAAATGTTTATTTTGTAAAAGTTTTTGTATATGTAAATATAAATATTACTTTACTTTTTTAGTTATAAATATTTACATTTAATTAACTAATAATGCATGTGATACTTGTAATTAAAATTAACAAATTGATTTAATAATAGTTAGATCACCAAATTCAGGTGTCAGAATGTCATCTTCTCTACAACCAAGTGACAATTTGTCTTGGCTTTGGGGTGCCACTGGAGAGCAGGAATGGACTCCAGCTATAACTACAGGTTTTTTTTTTTTTTTTTAAATAGTAAAATAAAATAAAGCGTATGATTCATAATTTATTATAAGTGTAAAAGTATGGTATTTATTCATTATAACTGAAATATCCCTCCTTTGCAATTTGTTATTGCTTTGGGATTTATTTATTTTAATGTAAAGAGTTAACTACTTTTCTAATTAAATGTAATTAATAGCATCATTAAATAAAGTTCATATGATGTACAGGTTCGGATATAATGAACAAGTAGCAAAAAAAAATTATTTGAATTATTGGTTTCATTATTGTTAAATTCAATTAATTTATAATATCAACCAATTGTACAATTAAAATTTTTTTTTTTATTTATTTTACAAAATACACTCATTGCTATAAAAGTAGCTCACATATTGGACTTCTATAAAATTTGGCTTGAAGGTTTATGTCAAGTGATTATTAGTAAAAAAGATGTTAAGAGGATAGAGGACGTTAATGTGTGCCAACCGAGTCCATAAATAGTCACTTTGAGTTACTCTTTATGCAACTTACCTATTTTAGAGGGACATTTTATCATTTGACATATCATTATGCCTCTGTTTAAACAAATATTAGCAGCTGAAGGGAGAATGAGTATTGGCTAGATAGAGGCTAGGTAGGTTAGTTCAACGAGTTGTTCACCCTCTCGGCTATTTTGAGAATACTTTAAGGAAGTGAGTTCTCATGTACGGCACTCAGGATGTAGGCTATTAATAATCTGAAGAACTTTCTCGCCATCCAATAAGCGCACTTACATCTAACTAGGTCATTATTCAACATCTGCACAAAAAAAGTGCCACAATCTGTTTGGAGCAGCACTACATACCCATGTGATGATTTAGGGTACTATTACATATGGTGTTTGATTCCCTTTAGTAATGTTTTATGAAATCAACTGTACTTTGAGATAACCCTGGCATATTTTCATGATTCCTGAAAATGCTCAGGATTTTTTTTTTTATTTAGAAATTGATTGATGTTGTTTTATAAACGCTTGATACTAGTCATCTGCTGGCAACCCTTTTTGAAACTTGTTTGAAGTCCATTGGCATCAATGAATTTTTTAACAAATATTTTTAGTTCTTGCTTATCACAAGGGAAACCCATTTGTGGTCTTGCAATGAGGGTCTATACTAGAATCCTCTACCTCCTTAGACAATTCAGTATTATTACTTCCCATTCTACTTATACTACATTTTCTTCATTTATTTTATAATATATTACTAATATCAGAACACCATAAGCCTCTTGAGCTTCACTGTAAACTTTTATTCCTGTTTACTACATCTAACACAGCTGTTTCCAAGTTATTTAGATTGTAGAAAGATGGAGTATGTATATACATATATAGTATTTTACAACCCTACACATAATAGAATGATATAAAATCAGAAAGTTGTTTATGTTTACAGTTACTCCCCTCTCACAAATATAAGAGATAATTGTAAACATCACATTGATAATCAATAAAAACTAGTATAAGCATAATTTAGTAATATTAAGAAATCACTTAATCACAGTATTGATAATACAAACAACTTATCTTCTATAAATAATAAAAAAATAAATTAGCAACAAAACTTTAAAACATAAAATTTACACAAGTTTGTTTTGCAAGGGATGAGATCATTTCCATCATACATTCAAACTAGAGATAGCTGATTAATTATTAGACCATTTATTTTTTCGTGGGTTTTCTTGTATTAAATGATCTTTTTGTTTTGATTTTTGACCATTTTCTTCATGATGCATAATTTTGTATTGCCATGCATGTATGTAAGAGGACAAGATATATGTTAGTTGTAATATTTTTAAAACTGTGCATACTGAGAAAATAGCATAATTTTAGTCACTATGATTTTATCAATTTCAATTTTTAAGCAAAAGATGTTAATTTTAACATTATATTATTCTTGTAAAAAAAAAAAATAATACTAAATTATAACCTGATTACTTAGAAAAATATTTAATAGAAGTACATTAAAAAAACAATGCAATTTATCAGCATTCATTACTCTGTGCTCATAATTATTTTTCTGTGTAAGAAATTAAGCACATTTATCCAAATTAAGTATTGCATGCATTTTATCTATAAAAATATATTTATTCTTATACTTTTGTCCTATAGGTGTAGACTGGAAATCTTTAGTTATTCCGGCTTGTTTACCAATCACAACTGATTATTTTCCCGATAGAAGAAGTTTGCAAATAGATTATGTGATATCAGATTATGTTTTGCTGCCTGAAGACATTATTTCAGAAAATGCAATTCCAAGGTTGGCAGTGTATTTTTTTTTTTTTAATTTATTTTTAAAAGGATATTTATATCATTTGGTTTCTCTCATGTTATTCTTTTAGATGTGTGATCCTTTACTAAGGTTTCAATATTATTTAAATGATACAAAAAAAAAACTGTAGATTTTAAAATATTTAAGTTGCATATTGTAACTACGACAATATGCTTATGTAACTTGTTTTATTTCAAACTTTTTTTGAAGAGAAAAATTATTTCTAGTTAAATAACTAAAAATGAATGTTTTTGGTTTTATCTTTTATCAAATAATTAATAAAAATTTTATTTTAATATATTATTTAACTTTAATATCTGTTTATTAGCTTTTATTTCATTATAATATATTGTGTGTATATTTTCTGTACTAAACTTCATAGATGATAAATTTAAAAATAAACTATTAATTTCTATGTGTTAAAAATAAATTTATTTGCAATATTTTTCATTTAATTTTCTGTGATACATGTAATTCAAAACAAAATTGATAACTAAAAAATTCCTAACAATATTTATTTAACATTGTGTAGGTATTTTCAAAATGATGAAGATACAGTGCGCCGTCCATTGACAACACCAGAAGTTTATAATGAACTTATTTGTCAAAGATTACAACAGGTATTTTTTTCATTATTTGCACAGATTTTAAAATATTTGTGTTTTGCAATTCAATAATTGCATGTTTACTAATATTCTTATTTAGGGTTTTCAAATTATTGTTTTGTCAAAACAACATGCTTCATATCCTGTTACACAAGTTAGTTCAAGTCCACAATTTTCTTCTGCATTATTTAAAGGAGGTCAGAACATTGATCAGGTTAGAAATGATTGCTTTGTTAAATTCAATGAAATTTTTATCTCTGTTCATTATTTGGAATTATTATATACATATTAGTTTTATTTATGAAATTTATTTAGATAATTAATATAATTAAATAAAGGTTATAATTTAATCAACTAAAGTACAAAAATTTATTTATTTTATATTTATTTTTATTTTTATTTTTATATAACTTACAGTTCTTTGATAACGGCTTACTTTTAAAAAAAATACTACTAAATTGATTGCAATAATTATAATCATTATTTTAATACTTTCTTATCGCTGTACTATGTTGGCATTTGAAAACAATTAGTAGCATAAATGAATTGCCTATTTAGTACATTTCTTTTGAACTTGATCATATTTATTACTCAATTTTAGTGGAATTCTAAATGATGTTTCATTGTGGAATGTTAAATTTTTTTTTGTATGTATTATTAATTTTTGAAGAACAATTACAAAATATTTTTAAACTTCATTTTATTTATCTTTTTCCTAATAATAATTTTGAGTTACTTTTATTAGAAAATTTTTTTGTTTTTCTTTGGGAGGAATTTTTATTAAGTATTGGTAGAATATTCCATAAATTAAATCTGGATGGGCCTAGAATTACAGTCACTCAATATAGACCTCGGTAAGTGTAGTTACCTTTATTTTTCTACATTTTACTGAATTTTTTTTTTTATTTTGTAACGATTTCAGAAGCCATTCTTTTACATATAATGTGTATGCATAAATTGTATCATAAAAAAATTTATTCGTTCTATAGACATGGTGTCCTTAATAATTGTTTTTCTGTAATCATTTTCTTGAACATATATTTCCAACAATTTACAAGTGAAATTTATCTTATTTATATTTTTATTATATTATATTATTATCATATTTATTTATCTTAAGTGTTTCAATGAATTAATTGTTTTCTAAAAAATTTCAAAAATTAAAGTTTATGTAATCAACTTGGTCTATATATTCAGTGAAAATACTTTTAGACTATTTAACATAAAATAATTTCTTGTTATTTGATCAAAATTTAACGAATTACAGTTCCTTCCTAAGAGTATGAGTTATACAGAAGACACAAATAAATATTTATGGAGGCACTTACAAAAAGCAATGAGAAGAAATTTGATTATTTGTTAGCATCTTCTTAGAGGAAATATCTCTTTTTTATGGAGATTAGTATTTAATTTGTTGGCAATATAGTGTGACATTGGTAATTTTCCTATTCATTTCATTAAATTAAATACAAATTATTTTTAAAGCTAAAAATACTTCATTCAATAAAACTTCTCAAAAATTAATAAATACAATTATTGATAACACTAGTAGTTTTTTATTTATTTATTTATTTTTATGGGAATTATAGTTGCAAAGTGTAATTGCCCAACAAATGCCCTGGTTGGTTATTATAAAAAAAAAAAGTATGGGAGCAAAAGTATAAATTTTAGTTTGCAATGTATAATTATTTTCTGCTGGAACATCAATAGCCCATTTTTTCACCATTCAAGTAGTAATTCTAATATCAAAATTTAATGTAACATTTACCTTCTTATGCATTATGGAGGAGATTAAACGAATAATTATCAAAAAACTTTCTTTGATCTTTTTTAGTAAGAATTAAGTAATAAGACAAATGCCAATTAGCTGCATTCCTAACTTCTTGATTACTATAATATTGATAAAAATTTACTCTTGATTTGTGTTTTTCAACATACTTTAATGATTATATTGGCATTGTTAATTGTACAATTCATATATACTTGTTTTCTTTCTTAGAATAGAGGATAATTTCACCATTTTTTTTCCAAGTCTTTATAATTTTAGATTTTCTGTTTTAGATATTTAATTGATGTCCTCTGTTTAACCTGGTGGTGTTTTTACTTTTAGAATAGTTCTTTTTAAAGACTTCCAGCTACTAATTTTTATTATAATTATCTTGATAAACATGGTAACTTTGTTTAAGATATGATTACAAAGATTGAGAGAATTGTTTCCATTTTTTTCTTTTTTATTCTTCCATATTTATTTCCATATTCCATTTTTATATATCTATAACAAGAAGTGTATATTTAGTTAATTTTTTTTTCTAAATAAAGTTTATGAATCTGCAATCTTGTTTCTAGGAGCATAGATCGGCCATATATAGTATATTATTGATGGAAACATATCAATGATTGTATCATAAGTATTTTATTTGTTTGAATTGCACCTTTTAAAAATTTTTAGGGGCAACGGGCGTACCTGTTACGGAGTTCCTAGGTGGTTTTAAGAACCACATACCTCCACATCTTAAATTAGTTAGAAAATTTGCATAAAATGTAATTGCTTAAATTATAGAATATTAATAAATAAAAATAGAACAATTAAAATTTAGGAAAAACATCTCTTGCTTGAGAACAATTAAAGCAAGAGATCGAAAAAAAAAGCTAAAGCTATAGGTACAATTAGGAGTCCGTTGACGATGCCCCCCCAAAAAAAAAGATTTAAGATTAAAGTTAAAATTAAAAATTTTAAAAGCTAAGAAAAGAAAAGATAAATGGATTATGATAATAGTAGCTAGTCATAGCATAAAACATACAAAATACATCAGCAGTTGCTGTTTGACTGGCTCGCCGATAGATGGCGCCATCAGTCCTTTGGTGTAACATTTTTAAAAACCCAGCCGAAGTTGGGAAAAATACATTTTTATTTCGTTAAACATATAGATGATAAATAGGTGTGGGGGGAAATAGAGCAGTTTAAAATTAATTAATATTAAAACTATTAAATTAACAGTGAGACATTAAGTTCAAACAAAACAAAGTTAGGTTCAAAGTTAAATAGTTAATCAATATACTAAGCTTGACGAAAAGTAAACAAAAGCTAAATTCTTTAAGATAAACTAATAAATTAATTAATAGTGAGCAAACAATTAGAAATTAAAAGTTATTATTAAAAATCAAATGATCCATTAAAAATTTACAAACAAAAATTTAAAATTACAATTAAGAGTCAGATAGCCATGTTCTAAGTTAAGGTGCACATCGTAGCAAAAATTTAAATGCCAAACGTTGCAGCTCAGATTCGCTTGAAGTGATCGGAGTGACTAGACAACACAGCCACAGCGGTAGAATCGGCTGTTGCAGAATAAATTCCACAACTCTTTTCAGTGCCGGGAAAGATTCCCAGTGCTTATCATAGATAGCCCTGGGTCTCTTCCTGAGCTAGCCACACCTGGATGATATACAGGTATTTGCCTGATCGCTTCGTTACGGATCTGAGGGCATTTAGAGTGAAAGGATTTAGACATTTTGAAAATATAGTCCATAATGGGATCTATATCTAGGTCTCTGTGGAGTTGTTTCCTTCGAACAAACCATGGGACGTTGACTATCATAGCTATCTGTTTATTTTGAAAAACTTGAAGCTTCTTAAGATTTGCGGTTGAGGAGGATGCCAAATAGGACATCCATATAAGAGAATTGGTCGAAGGATTGATTTATAAAGTAGAACCTTGTGTCTGATCGCTAGCCTGCTCTTTCGAGAAATAAGGCTTTTTAGCTCAACGCTAGCAGCAGTTGCTTTCGCAACTACTTTGGTAAAATGGGTGTTAAAAGATAATTTTGAGTCAAAAATTAACCCCAGGTACTTGTACTCAGTAACCCAGGGGATTGGTTGGCCGAAAAGGGTGACATTCAAAATAGAACCAATATTCTTTTTACGTGTAAACAGGAGGCACGCACTTTTGGTAGGATTTACTTTGATCTTCCAGGTGGTCAACCAACTTTCGAAGCGAGGAATATAGTTATTTAACAAAGCAACGACGGAGTTTGGTGTTTTGTGCTGTGCAATTATCGCTGTGTCATCTGCGAACATGGCCCGTTTACAGAACTCTAGCTGAGGGATGGCGTTCACAGAGATTAGAAACAATCTGGGACCGAGCAGTGAACCCTGTGGTACCCCGCTCCTGATTGGATGATAGCTAGAAATGGTCCCTCCCACTCGCACTCTGAAATTACGCAAAGTGAGATACGAGTGAATAATTTTAATAAACTGGGGCGAAAATTCAAGTCGCATGAGCTTGAGTAATAAGCCATTATGCCAAATTTTATCAAAGGCTTTGGCTACGTCCAGAAATAATATTCCCGTAGATTTACGATTGATAAAGCCATCATGGATCAGCTCGTTAACACGTAAAAGCTGGTGAGAAGAGCTAAGTTGAGTTCTGAACCCAAATTGCTCAGGAATGAGGATGTTATGGTTTGTGTAGTGCTGATCCAGGCGTTTAAGAATCGTATATTCGAATATTTTACTCACTCCACTGAGTAGTGAGATTGGACGGTAATTTTGGGGGTAGGCCCTATTGCTATCAGGTTTTGGAATAGGAATTACTACGGCAGTTTTCCAGCTCTGAGGAAAATAACACTTATCGATTAAGAAATTAATCAGATGTGATCAGTATCACATAAGGAAGTGACTTGAGCATGCGATTACTAATGCGATCAATACCAGGAGACTTATTGGGTTTAATCTTCCTAATAAATTCACAGACTTCCGCTGGACTGACCTTACTGATATCATTTACGTGTGGTTGTTGAAGGAAGTCTGCTACTGTGGTGTTAGTACGACTGAAGAAACTAGGATCTTCAACGTCGTGGTTAGTTTCAAACTGAAGTTGTAGGCTATCAGCTAAAAGCTCGGCTTTCCCTCAGGTGCGTAAGCAGAAGATCCGTTGGAGCGTATTAGTGGTGGTATGTTGGTAAATGGTTTACGCAACAAAGACGTTCGTCTAAATAGTGTTGTTTGAGGCGTCATGGCCTCTATGGTATGTTCCCATCGTTGCTGAGAGAATTTCTTAATTTTCAATCTAACTATTGCCATTTGTCTGTAATAATCGGCTCTGGCGTTTGGATCCCTAGACTCTTGCCAGAGCCGACGTAGTGCATTCTTATACTTGATTTCATTTTTGAGCTCGCTTGGTGGAGGTTTAAATCTTGGTTTCGATGAGTCACTAAGAGCTCCTTGCAGTGAGAGTTCTAGGTCTGCAATGAGGCGATCGGCGTCAGCTGGTTCGCTTAAATGTAAAGGTGGAGGGGCTTAGCGCTTAGCACATAGCTAAAGTCCTCTCAATTGGTCAAAAGCTGTTCTGGACCTTTCAATGATTCTACGCTGGTTTCAAAGGTAAACAAAACGGGCAGGTGATCAGAATCGAGTTCGTTAATCACCTCAACTTCGCAATTAAAAGGTATAAATTTAAAAATGCCAAAATCAAGGACATTTCCCGCGCTGTTGCTAATAATATTAAATCTAGTTGGTCTGGGGGAGGGGGCAACGACTTTCAATCCTCTTTGTAATTTCAGATACTTGTTCAATTTAAAACCATTTTGTTTGAACGTCCGAAATTCCAACTAGAGTGGAAAGCGTTCAGGTCGCCAGCTAAAATCACATTAGGTCCAGATTTCAAAATCCTGTCTATGTCCTCCACCGGGTATCCACCTGGGTTGTGAGGTGCGACGTAAGTCGAAGCGATGATGATGGGGCAAAATCATTAAGATTAATTTGAATCATGGCTACCTCGGCGCAATTAAGACGCGGAGCAGGTAGTTCATGCTGCCTGATGCCACTTTTAACATAAATGCAGGTGCCTCCGCTTACATTAGAATTTTGATTGATTCTATCAAAACGATAGAATCGATAGTTTGCGATCAGTGGGGTCTCTCCAGGTCATAATTTAGTTTCCTGGACCAAAAGAACATCAAGGTTATACTCGTAAGTGAATTCTCTTACCTCATTGATTTTGGAACGAAATCCATTTGCATTCCAGGTGGCAATCCTGAGAAGTTCCAAATTGGCGTTGAACATTAATAGGGGTGCTCTCTTTCACGATGTTCACATAACGTTCGAATATCAGCAGTGCCCTGGTGTGGGAGTCAGTTTCTCCTCTAAGTTGGTGCAGGACATCACGGAAAGCTTGTGCAAGCACGGGACCATCCATGCCTTGCTGGATGTACTTCATCAACTGTCCGATTAACATCGAGCAGTCATAATCTTCAGCTTGGTGGCGGGAGCTGTCCTTGGTGGCGCGTGGCTGACGCGTGCCGGTGGAGCAGGTCCGTAGTTGACAGGAGCAGCCTGCGGTTGCGGGCGCTTCGGGGGGGTCTCTGTTCATTGCCGGGACATGTGCTGGCTGAGGTTGTTGACGGGTGCGGGCGGTCATACTTGCGTATGAAAATTCCCGAGTCACCGGTCTAGGTGTTGGAGGCATGGGCTTTTTTTTTTCGGTTGCTTGCGCTTGCTCTGGCCAGGGCATCTGGGACAGCCCCTCCAGTTTGCGGGATGGTCTCCGCCACAGTTTATACATCTGGGGGGTTGCTCGTTGTTGAGCTGGCACTGTTCAGCCTTGTGGATCGTGAACCCTTCCTCTGTTAATTCAACGGTGATGTCCTGGGTGTTAGTCGACGGAAGGCCCCTGATTACAACCGTGATGGGCCTTTCCTCTTTTAGGGAGTAACTTTTGTAATCCAGGCCCTTCTCGTTCATAAACCTGGTCAGTTTCCTGAAGTCGTCGTCGTTACCGTCTTGGATCTTCATGAACCTGCCGGTGTATTTGCTCTGTAGCAATGGAACTTGAGTTTTTAGGATATTAATAACAGAGTTCCAGTCACTCTTTGGCTGAAAGTATATGGGAGGAGGCTTCACGTCGTAAACAATGTTTTCCTCCCTGAAGCTCAGGAATATTGTTAATATTCCCTACGGCTGCATACGAGTTCCTTAGGGGGATGGTGGCGTCATTTGTAGCCTGTGGCTGCCTGCAGGTAAGATGTTTCGCAGGAACCTGGAAGCCATCTCCGTCGGTAGGGCGCTTTTGTTTTCTCAAATCATTCTGATTAAGGGTTATTGCTGCAATTGAAGGGTCAACGATGGGCAATGCAGGTGCAGATGGTGTCGCTAGCATATCCCTGGCATATTGAGCCCCTTTGACATCGATCCTCGGTTTCTTGAGGGAGGATTTGGAATAGTGATATTCCGTACACAAATTTGATGCCGTCCATTAGCTTGTAAAGTTTGGCCATTTCAGCGTGTAGAGCTGCTGTAGTAGTTTGCTCGTCATTTTTTGTTTTGGCTATCTTGATAGCCGTCTGGTTCAGTTTCAGCTTATAATTAGAGACTTTCCTCAACATAAGCTGATTTATTAGGACGAACTCGTCCGTAATCTCCCTAATAGGGGTGGCAGGTGTGGCATTTCGTTATTAATGAGTACTGCAGGGCTTTCAGGGAAAGCATGAGATTCAATGGAGGTGGATCTTCTGATAACCCAGAAGATGTTTGACTCATTTGGTATCTCTTATTGAATTATTTTAAATAAAAATATTTAGAGGAAGGCTAACAATTTGTTCAAAAGAATGCAAGGTTTGCAGAATCGCAAAGTCAAAAATCAAAAAAATTTTCAGTTCGGAAAAAAATTCAGTTCAGATTCAGGAGCGGGTCGAAAAGACATCCGCACTCTACGAGGTCTAAACTGAGAAAAATCGAAAAATAACTGCGAAAGAATCGGAATGATTCTCTGACTGACTGACTGTGAGAAATTTTTTTAATAATTTAAGTTATTTGCTTGATTATGAAAAGTCTGGAAAATCCATATTAATTCAATTATGGTTCATCATTATTGAAATTTAGAGATTACAAAACTCTATTCTAATCTCTTCCAAACTTGTGAAACCTCTTTTAAACTTGTGGCTTCTGAAATTCTTATAGATTAGAAGAAATTTTAACTGGTTTTTGTGCATGAACTTATTTTCATAATTGTTGTTATAACACTTACATTCTTAAAATTTTCTGATAATGTTATATGCTTTTATTTGATTTGAAGTTGCTACAGAAATTTATGTATGAAAACTCACCCACAAACTTAATTCTTTCATTCATTTAATTCATCCTCAATCTTAATATAATTTCATATGTTACCAAAATAAATTTGTATCCCTGTTTACTATCAAATCAGATTTTTGTTATAAATATTTTCCCTCTTGTCTTTTGATTCTCAAGTAAAAATATAATGTGACTGCATGAGAAATACTTATAGTTTTGCTACATTCTGAATTACATAGATTTTATTTTTATTATGTACAGTGTTTTTTTTTTTTTTTTTTTTTTTTCCCCTCCATATTTACCTATTAGAATCTTAACCAAAAACATGCTAAAATTAAATGTACCTTTTACTTATGATTGATTTATGTTATTAATTTAACATTTTTTTTCCCCAGTTTCTTTATAATAATTTTGAACTTTTTATTCTTGTTAGGCATCCACACAGGGAAATTAAAGTTCACTATTGTTACCGTTTTCATGCTCCAGATAGTGATACATATGGTGTTTCTTGGGTAGATTTTACAAGTGAACGTCTAGAGAATTATAATTGGAATTATCTAGATCACTATATTTGTATGCGAGGGGAAGGTGAATTTGAATTAAAAGAGGTAAGATTTTTAAAAATATTATATTAAAATGTTCGATTTAAACCATCAGTTCCCATAAATGGTGGTTATGGCCTCATTGGGGAGCAGTGTAACCTCTGGGACATTTATTATATGAAAATTTAGAAAAAAAATTTCATGTGTTCCTGTTATGTAGCATAGTGTTAACATTATTTTCCAGATAAACACACAAAGTGGAAGTGATGACAGTTCAGTCCAATCATGTGCATGTAATGACTTGTTGAGAATATGTTGCTATGAATAGATTTAACATCTAACTAATGATATCCAGATTATATAAGGCACACACCTTTATTTACAAATTATGTACAAATTGTGATAATTTAATGCCCTCAATACCAATTATAATTTATCTCAACAAACACAACCAACCTTCCTGTCAATTTCAATTCTCCTCTCAATTAACTGGATCCTTTTTAATGTTATTCTCAATTTTTTTTTTTTTTTTCATAATACCTTTTAATATTTGTGTGAAATATAAATGTTAAATATGGCTAATTTTTAAATAAAATAGCTAATTTTATTTTTAAGTTTATCAGAAATACATAAATTGATTCAGATACATTTCTTTTTGTTGTATGTTGTGGCAAATTCTTTATTATTTCTATAAAAGTGGAAGGATTTTTTGTTGAATCTTGGATATATATCTTGTAAATACTTGCTTATTTCTTTTGTTCCTTCAATTTATCACTTAATTTTCCTTTATGTACAAAAACATGTCAATTTTGGAAAATGGGTTTTCACTATGTATTTTATTTGTAAAAAAAAAAAGTACTGTTTGAATTTGATAAGATTGAATAAGGGTAGTGTTCCTGTGCTTACTAAAGCACATCTACACATTTGTAAATAATAAATTAAAGTATCAATTAAAAGTTTTAGTAAATGTAGAATGAGCCTATTTCAATTATAAAATCAGAAGAATTGGGAAAAAAAATTTAATTAAAAAAAAAGCCAGTGGACGCTGGTGAAACTGGGAATTGCAAGGGAAAAAGTGACAGAGGGGGAACTGAACGTGGGAACGCTGTTGGGAGTGTAGTCATAAAGCAATTAACGTTGTTGATAGAAGAGAATCCATGCCAGTTTGACGGCCTGAGCTGGTTCACAAACAAACAGATAATGGAGGAAGGAGACAAAAATTTTATTTTTATTATATTTTTATTTATTTTCTAAATGTAAGAGAAATCCAGGAATTTTATGGAGGTCCGAGGTCAGCTGACCATTTTGTTGTTGAAAATGGAAATTTATAGTTTTCCTTTTGTGTACCAAGAAAATCTGAGAATTAATTGGGCTGTTTTCATGGTTTACTGTTTGAATTCAATTTTGATTACAAATTTTTAAATTCCCTCCATGAAATACATGTATACATATTGGTCATTTAAGATTATTCATTCAAGATTGGGAGAACTTTTCCTATGAATATTTTTCTGTATTGAACTTTCTGATTTTGGATAATTCCTAAATTAGAATGATTTACGAAGGAAACAGTTAGCTACTGTGAAGAGGTTTCAAATCAGCAGATGAAATAAATGACATCCTTTTTAATTAGTATATTTCTCTTATAATATTTTCTCATAATATCTCTGAAAAATTTTGTTCCTTGTAACTGAACTTCAAAAAAATATGTATAAATTATAATTTTAATGATACAGAAAATTAAAACATACATTCGAAACTAAAACATAAAAATGAAAATCACTAGATATAATTTCACTGTAACTTTCACTACCAGTGTAATCAGTAATATTTAAGTAATTATAATATAAATCAAAGCATAACTTCATGAATAAATTATAGTAGCCTTGATTACTTAAAATCTCTGCTTAAGTGGCATGCTATTGTATATTAAATTTTGTATTGTATTGTTTTTTTTTTTTGACAAAAATAATTCTATAATGTCAGATAATTTCATCAATATTTATTATTTATTCAATTTAAATTTATTTTCTGATTAAATTAAAAGATTATCTACAATTCTGTTTTATTTCAAATATAATTCTCTGTATTGGAATTATATATATTAAAAATATTAGAACTGACATGCAATATGAATTGGTTTTTATTTCAGTCATTAAAGTTTTGGAGGCTACGAATGCTCCTACTGCCTGCTGGTCAGCCTGAGACTCGTAAAATTATTGATGGAAGTGAGAGATGTGATCTGTATAATAAATTCTCAGATGATGATAAAACTCAGCAAAAAGATGGTGTGGTAAAATTCTTGGATGTTATGAATAAAATCAAGCGAGTCTCATCGAAAAAACCTAAATTTAAGGTATTGAAAATAAAAAATTATTTACAAATATATTTTTATGATTTAAATTATTTTAAACTCTGTAAAATATGTTGAATTTAAATTGTAGATTAAATGTGTCTTTACTTATTTATTGATAATAATTATTTATTAAGATAGTATTATTTTCATTTTTAGAATACACAATTAATATGAAATGTAATCTAAAAAAAATGACTTAATTTATACAAATAGAATGTTTTATATATTTAAAAAAGTACAGTTCGATGAAGGAAAAAATATTAACGAATATGGGAAACATAGATTTATATATTGAAAAAGAAACATATATTTATGTATTGTTAAAGAAATTTTCTTATGATTCTTAATGCATTTATCAATATCTCTCAAGTCACTATGTTAAAAGAATTTTTCTTAAAATTTAGTATCCTGTCAATAAAAAAAGTTCTAATTTGTTTTCAAATAATTATGAAAAATGATTAGCAATAGATTGTAACAGAAAGATTTTTAATTTCATATTGTTTGGAATGTTTTCACCATTGCTGTGAAAAAAAACACCCTTCATTTTCAGAAAACAGAAGCAGTTCTAATTTATAGCCCAAAAGGAAGTGGGGCTCCAATAATTCATTTTATATATATTCCATATACATAAATTGCAATTTCGAACCAACTATGCCAACAAATATGAAATCGACATTAAATTATTCAAATATATGTGTTTTGTACTTTCAAAGATGACTCAAATATAAATAAATAGAAATCCCATATTTCCTCCCAAGTTTTCCCCCATTCCTCCCAAGTTGAAGAAGGGAGGAAATCATCTTCCTCCCTTCTTCAACTGAGAAAAAATAGGAAATATATTTTGTATTTATTTTCACATAATAGTATATTGTTTTTATATTTAAAATGAAAATTAAACATTACTCTTTTTATCATAAATCATGCATAGACAATAGTTTACTTTGCCCAATTACAATGAGCTATGTTGAAGGCTGCTGCACAGTCGATGAAGGAAGAAAATACCCAGAATCTCAATGAACAAGAATATTTACTGATGTGTCCCAGCACCTGGAGCAGGTGTGTACTCTGTATTGTTTTCCCAGTATGCACCTGTAAGGAAATTTCTGACAAATTATGACGCTGAAATCTATGCTATACATTTAGCAATAAATAATTTAAAAATCAGAGTAAATAATGATTGCTACTTTAAAGTGGTAATATTCATAGATTCCAGAGCAGCCATACAAGCTGTTTCATTAAATCAACACACTGCAACCCTAATAATAACTCAAATATTACTCAATTAATAATACTCAAATATCAAATATTTAAGAACTAAAGCAAAGCAAATTGTATTTATGTGGAAACTATCACATGTGGGAATTAAAGGTAATGAAGCAGCTGATTCAATGGCAAAGAAAGGAAACCATGTGAATATTGGAAAGAAAAGTTCCACCAGAATCATTCGAGATTTTAATTAAAATCTCGGAAAATTAAATTAAATTTTTAAGAAATTGAAAGATAATCTCATAACTAAATCTAAAGGCAAAAAAGGGGCACAATATTCAAGACAGCTGGAAAATCTTTAACGACCAAATAAAGAGTGGTTGCCAACTTAAGAACTGGACACAATTGTCTTGCGAAACACATAACCAGGATAGGTGTCCTTGCCCCGAGCCCTTGCCCAATATGCAGAGCTGGAACAATGAATTCAAAACATCTTTTGAAATATCCAGGACTGAACAGGGAAGCTCAGTGGCAAGGGGCAGTTTTTACAATTGTATTGGGAAGCCTAATGGACTAAAATAAAGCTCCCACTTTTATTTACTCTCTCCCCTTTTGACTTTTTGTGGTGTGTGAGACTGACTTATTATCAATTACTGTCTTACTGTTTAATTTGCTGTGCTTGTTCCTTTTTTTTGTGTGCCCCTATTGTAATGGACTGTTTTCCAATAAAGCCATAGGTTACAACAACAACTGGCACAATTACCTTGAAGTTAAACATAAATGCTGAAATAAAATGCACAAAAATTGAGGGGGTTTTCCTCCCAGTTTAAATGAATAGGTTTCAAACTAAATAATGCTATTGTATCATGAAATCTGTGGTGGGTGGCAGACAATGAAGTGAAATACCTAGTATGATTAAATGATTCATATTATTTTTCTTATAAAATGCAGAAGTATGGGTTGAATGAGCTGTTGACTGTGATTTCTGTAGGATGTTAGAGATCGTCCAATGTCAAACTTTAAAAAAATCTTGGAAAGTATGTTACCAAATATATAATGTATCAAAAGAAGTTATTTAAAAGAAATTAATTAGCAATTGGAAGTTATTCAAAATAGCTTCTATGTTTCTCCAAAAGAACTATGGTATGACATATATGAAAAGAAACTATAAGCAATGGATAAATAGATTGAAGACTCAATCGTTTCTTACAGAAGCATAATTTTTAATAAACAAAAATAATTAATTATTTTCCATATATTTTTTAAACTTTAATTAAATTTTCTATATTTTTGTTAGATACTGTGAAATAAATTAAATGGAACTACATAGCAAAGTTGAAAATTATTTTCTATTTATGTATATTGATTGAAATGCATTTTTTTTTTCAATTTTTATTTTTATTGTTGATTCTATATTTTAAAATAAATTTAGTGATTCTTGCTGTTTAATTTTCACTTATTTTTCAATTTTGTTGACTGTTTCTGTACCTATCTTCTTTATTTTACCCTTATTCATTATGTGTCACAGTTTCCTTCACTCCCTCGTCGCTCAAGCATAGGCCATGCAAGTATCAATATATTGTCAGCATCATCATTGAGAGACAGAGTTGGAAGTAACCGTGTGCATGACCGTCCTAGGATGCGTAGCAATTCTGCCAGAATGGGAGCTCGTCCCGAGCCAGTCATGCCCACAGGTCGTATTTCCCCAGCCACAGAAGTTGATGGAAGGGTGAATAATATGAAACTTATATTGAAAATCATAATATTGTTATAAATTATTTTCAGTAAAATATTATATGTAAATAATTTTTGTAACTGAGTAAGTTTAAATGTAAAGTGCTAAAGTCAATTTCTTCATTTTTATATAATTTACATTATCAGTTATTTTTAATATAATTTCTATTTGAATATATTTTATCATCTTTATTTGGACATTTTATATTCAAATTTTATTTATAAATAATTCATTCTATATTTTTATAGATTACCATTCCAAGATCTGAAAATCCATTAATTACTTCAAATGAAAATGCAGATGAGTATGTATTTCTCAATCTCTCTCTCTCTCTCTTCTTAGTTTCTAATTTACATCAATATTTATTTCATGCATATATATAATTTATATATATATATATATATATTTTAGTTCTTTTTCTTACAAATAAAAAAACTGAGTGAAAATTCTTCTGAATCAGAAATAATTCAGGCCATGAAACATCCACAGTAAGACTTTGTTTTGTTTTATATTTTATCTACTTTCTTTTTAAATTGTTGTCCTCTGTTAATACAATTTTGTTTAGATGCTTAATATTTAAATAATTATGATATAAAAATAAACTAAAAGGGATTGTTTGAGGTATTTTTTTTTTTTAAATATTTTTACTGTTACATGAAAAAAAAAGTTATAATCTGATAAATGGTGAAATATATGGATGATGATTTAGATATTATTTTAAAGGTGTGTTTTTTGCTTTCTTTCCTTATTTGGAAATTTAAATGTTTTTTGTTAAAAATTTCTGTACTATTTTAATTAATCTATACAACATAAAATTGTTTATAAAAACTGTGAATTCCACATTTTATTATGTGTAGAGATAATAAAACTATATGCAAATTATTTTGGTATAAATGATTGTGCAATATTTATTTAATAATTGGAAATAAAATCTGTTTGGAATTGCTGTGTAGAGTTTTTCATTCAATTTGGAATTTTTGAAATAATATATGTTATAATGACTCTTCTTAAATGCTTAAAGATAACTTGAAAATGAAAAATGTCCAAAACTAATCCTAAATTATTTAACAATAAACATTTTTGCAATTATTTTTATTTGATTCTTTCATATTATGTAAATTACTTATATTTTTTCAGAGATGGATTAAATTTTATTTCTAAAGTGGGCTGGTCAAATTACACATTTGTAAGTGCTGAAGCTGTTGCTTGGTTGCTTTTGCATATAGATACTATAATAATGGAACAGCAAGCCATTCAAATTCTTCAGGTGATATTCTTAACTTATTTCAAAGCACATTGCAGTAATATTGAGCTAAACTTGCTAAAAATTTAAACATTAATTTTGTGGACTTTTGAACTATATATATATATATATATCTTCATATATAATTCTTTCTGTATTTGTGTTTGTCACTGAACTCCTCCTAAATGGCTGGGCCGATCTTCATAAAAATTTTTTGTGTATGACAAAACATGGAGAATATTTTTATGCTATCCCCTTTGTTGTAAGTCGCCACCATATGGTGCTGCAATATTTCATCTTATATACCTTTCAAACGATATCCATGAAAATTAGTATGCACATATATTGGAACATGGAGAATATATTCGCAAGATATAATTTTCTACAATGCATTTTTTATAGAACAATGTATGCTGGGTTTTCTACTAGTATATATATATGTTCTATTTTAGATACAGTAAAAAAAAAAAAAAAAAAACTTAATTGTATTGGTCATTGTGAGTTACTTAATTTGTTCAAAACCAAGGTTATTTAATGTCCTGATTTATCATTGTGTTTTGTGCAAGTTGCCCCCCTCAAAAAAAATGTTTAACTGAATATGAAAGATGTATTCAAATGTATACAAAACATGCATGCTTTATATAGAACTATTATAACCTATATTTACTCATAGATAATTTTTAGATTTCAAATTGTCGGTTTATTATTCTGAATGAGAAGTCATCATTTAATTTTTACATTTTACTGTTTCCTTGTTATTTAAAAACTGTGGTTCTCCAAATTATTTTCTTACTGCTCAATTTAAAAAAAAAAAAAAAAAAAATGATCCCTTCTTAAAAATCTAACTTTTTTTTAAATGAAGAAACAAACATCTTTAGTGAAGAAACAGAAAGATAAAAGTAAATATTTTGTATTCTTGTATGTGTTTGTATGAACAAAAGGTAAAATTTTTAAACATTCATTTTTTTTTAAATTTTAAACTATCATCAAAATATTAATATTCTGTAAAAATTTTACATGAAAATAAGAGCAAGTATCACTAATTTAACAGCAATATTGTTAATGTGATACTATTTTTATGTGATTTATATAAAAATTTACTAAATCATTGTTACAAGAAAAACTATTATATTCGATACAGTCATAAAACTAAATTAAATATGCTAAATAGAACCTGAAAAAGGTTATGAGTGAAACAAAAGATAGTGAAATTATTTAAAATTTATTTATTTGAGTAAATAAATTGAATATATTTAAAATTTATTTATTTGAAGTAAATAAAATGAATATATTTAAAAGAAATTTAATTTTTATGACACATGCATACAAAGAATATGTTTAAGGATCAAACATCAGCTCATAATATTATTTATAGAAATATTAAGCTTATAATTTAATCTTTCTGAAAAATCAAGTTTAAAATGGTTTTTATAAAAAATTTATTCAAATAGTGAATTATTTTCAATGCATAATAATAAGATTTACTATTCAACATTGTGAATGTTTGTTCTTTTGCAAGATTTAAATAATTTCAAAATATTTGTTTTGCTTTTTTTAAACTAAAATAAATTACAACTACAGCTTTTGTTGATTTTATTTTTGCCATTCCATTAATTGGTTTATTTTTCTATGGATTAATCCTCATATTAAATTAAAGATTAAGGAGTTTTGTTTTAAAGAAGGAATTTTTATTGGATGGGACATTACTTAATTAAACTTGTTTTCTCTTTACAGAATCTTCTTGAGAAAGATTTAATTTGCCATGTATCCAGAGCGAACACATTCTTTTACTTTTTGGTTTTTACTTATACTACATAGGTTCAGCCAATGATCAGGATGTAAAAGGTATATCTTATTGATTTTAAAAAGAATTTCTGTTATTATAATACTTATTTCAGAATATTTATAATAATTTTCTGGTATATATACATGTGTGTGTATCGAGGGGGAGGCTGCTGCAAAGTACAGTCAAAACCTAAGTGAAATTAACTGGTAAAGGTAAATCATCATTTTTTTTTCATTTTATTAACATGACGTTTAAGAAATTTAAGAGTTGAGATCCATCTAGCATCAGAAAGTGACAGTAGAGGATAAAGCATGGCATCCATATATTATGAAAGATGTGAGATGTCTGCTGTCAAAATAATTAGTTATTAAAAACTAATCATATACAGGTGTTTTAGTTTAATAGACAATTGAGCATGGGAAATGAAGAAAGATGACTCAATACATGAATAGGAATGTTAAATCAGGGGTTAATGATTATCAAAAATGAAAGCAGTATTTTGTTATACGAAAATGTTTGAATATAAGTTTAATAGGGGTTTGTCAAATAAAGGAATAGCTAGGAAAATTCAGGTAGGATAGGTTACATATGGTCGGGAATTCAGTATCTTTTTCATGTTTGGGTTGCCCTGCTGTAAATGTTTTTAATTTTGTTTTGATTTTGATATTGAGTCAACTCGTAAATGAAGGATTATTATTTTGAAATTTTTTCCTTGTAATTTAAATTTTTTTTACTGTAGAAATTTGCATAGTAAATAATAATTTGCATATTTCCATGAAGGATTTAGTAATTAAGGTATTAATTAAAGGTACATTTTTTTATGTATCTTTTTGAAAGCATCAAACGATTAAGTTTGTATAATAAGTAAATAACTTCTGTAATTGACCTGAATTATAAAAAAATTTGCAATTGAAAATTATTTTTATAGACATAATTTCTGTGCTTCCCCCTTTTATTTACGATATTAAATGTTGTATGTTTTCACGACAAATGCATTTTTTAGTATATATGAAATTTTAACAATTTTCCGAGTGGAATTCTAAATGTAGTATTTTGTTTTTTAAATTTCAGCTTGGGAAAAGGATGAATTAAGTGAAAATGATGCCATCTATTTGTTTGAACGAGAATGGATGGAAGTCGAGTTGAGTCCTTCATTTTGTGAAATGCCAATGGTGGAGAATTATAATTTTCCTTCTGATGAAGATATTTGGACTTCTCCTTATTTATCAAAAAAAGTAGTATGTACTTTAAAATACTCTGATGTTTAAAATTACAAATTTTTTTTATTTATTTTCTCTGAATGGCTCAAAAAGTAGTCAACCAGACACAAAAATTTTTCTAGAAATATTAATGTAACAGTATTAGTTTCTAATACATGGTTGTATCTTTATATGTCGGTAGTACTGTGGCTAAAATAGGTATAAAAAGTTATTTGTTGTTTCTGTCTCTCTTTTCAGACACATTGATAATCATTCTAAAATTGTGTTACATTTACAGTTGTGAAAACAACCATATTCTGTAAGCCTTACCTTGATGGTTAACATATCTAACATTACTTGTTTCAAAATAATTCAAATAGTAATCATAAAGCATGCCTAAACGTAAAAATAGAATTCATATGATTAAATAACCTATGAAAGTCAAAGTTTCGAGGGAAAGAAATAGTTGAATTATAAGGTGCGAAAATAATTTTTATGTAGCACTTACGTTCATATTAATCAACTATCTTAGGAAAAGAAATCTTTTGCGCACATTTTTAATTTTTATTGCAATATAATTATTAAAGTAACTTTTTTTCACAAATAGAGTTAAAATTCAAATCCTGTAATATACAAATTGATCAAGGCACTAAAAGCGGTCGACAAGAATGGGGCCAATTACGTTACCAGAACATATACAGACCATATGAAACATTTGAGCTAGTTGTAGAATGGATGGTAGCTACTGGAAACAAAGCAGCTGAATTAGTAAGTACTTCGCTTGAATGTCTGCTAATATTTAAAAAAGATATTTTTGTAAAATTAAAAAAAAAAAGCTTTGTTAAAAAATATTCAATACTTTTCAGATATCAGAATACCACTTGGTGCAAATTATATGGTTTCTGAAATAAGTCTCTTAATTTAGAATATTATATTTCCTTGGAGCATTTATAGAAATGCTAATGAAGCATATAATGAAATATAATTGCTTCTATTTGTTTTTATGGATATTGTGTAGATATTATAGTTGTCAGTTGTTCATATACTCTTATTAATATTAATATAAGAATATTGTAGTAATAGAATATTTATTCATATTAATTTCCAATAAATAAATTCAATATATATATATATATATATTTTTAGAGTTTAATCTGTAATACATCAATTTTAATTAATCTGATTTTGTATGAATACTGTACAGTAATTCTATTGTGATTTTTAAACAAACTATTTACGTAAACATTTATGGTATGATTTAATATTTAACTGTAAATTTCATATTTAGGTTCAAAGTTGGGCTAGGAAGTCAAATCAGTATGGATTACAATTGGTACCCATCCCTAGTGATCCATTTGCATTACCATTTTCTAATGATTCTGATCCTTTACGGGGACCTATTTTCATCCCCCTAGATTTGTCTTGTCTCATGGAAACTTCAGTTCAAGCTTTTGGTGGTAAGTCCAATTTTCTTTTCTTTTTTTTTAATTAAATTCTATGTAGATTTTTATTTTTTATTAAACTTTTTAACTTTCACGTATTTTTTCTAAATTATTTCCTTGTTTTGAAATTTTGATACTATCTCTTTATTCATAATATAATAATTATTAGTATTGCGTGTGTGATTTTAAATCATGTTAGTGTCTATTAGGAAAGTTACTTTTTGTATTACATTTTAATATACATAGGGAATACAATATTAAAATTGTTAATATAGAATTGAATTATGAATCATGATGGATCCTTAAGAGCTTTTAGAATTATATATAATAATTTTGAAATTTATTCTTCCATAAGAAATAAATTTTTTGCTGGTTTATTTTTATTTCTAGATATTATTTTAATTTTCTTAATGTATCATTTTATTGTCTTTGTATGATAAATTGGCTAAAATGATAATTTCATTTCAAAAACCTCATATTACAGTATCACATAATACAACTTGTAAAATAATAAAGCAGTAATTTAAAAACTTTCTTGTAAATCTGTAGTACTTCTTTTACTTGTCAAGCAACATGATTATCACCTGACCACCAGTCGTGTGGAAAATGGGTTAGTATCCTAGTTGAGCAGACTAGAAAAGAGCGACATCATGGGAAGGAAATGCTATTTAGTAGAAATTTTAAATGCAACAAAAAGAAATTCAAGTTTTAATAATTAAAATTTTTAATTTCACAATAATAAAAGATAAGCTAAATGAGAAAAAAATTCCATGTTAACTGTTATATTTTTTTTCTTTTAAAGCAGATTTGCAGAGCATATATTGACTAGCACTTCTAACAAATAATCAATTTGTCTGTTTCTGCTGTTAAACTGGATATTTATCATTCCACGCTAGCCATGATCAAACTATATGTGGTAGCTTACTCGTATAACTAGAAATTTTGTAAGTTTTGATTATTCTCCTTGTTTGACTTAGGTTACTGGGAAAAATATAATTGCATGGGATTTTTTTCCCTAGGTGATGGGGTGGGTTTTTTTATCGCATTTGTAATTTGTGTTATCTGTATACTTCTTTCTTTCTTTTTGGCTTAATAAGTTTTAGAAATGAAAAATATTTCATACATAGTTTTCAAAACAATTTTGATAAAAATTGGAAAATGCAATTACTGCAGAATAAAAATATTTAACAACAGTGTATTATTTGAAATAAGAAATACTGCCAATGACAATAGATATTAAATTAAATAGATTCAACTATTTGCTATATATATAATAATTGCTTCATCATTTAGCTCTGTATTTTCATGCATAATAAACATTAATTTTTGTAAAGAAGCAGAAAGACATTTATGTTCTTTTAGTCTTCATTGTAAGTAACTAAAAATTAATATATTATCTGAAGTGTGTAGTATGAATATTACTTTAATGTATAAAAAAAAATGTTAATTTAAATTTGTTTAATATTAGGTGTTATTTTATCTGCTGCTGCTATTTTAAAACACAGTGAAAATCAATTTTAAAGAATTTTTTTACACAGGGCTTACCATTTATTCATGCCCTGAAGCATATTTACCACTTTATGATCTTCAACACTACCTACCACTTTGAAATTTATATATATCCATTTTTCCCTACTTAATGTTATATTTTTGTGTATATGCACTTGTGGCATCTTTCTTGGTGGCTCCATTTGATCTCTTGGTAACCCTTTTCTTCCACAATTATTAATTGCTTTGTTGGGAGCTTAATATCAGAATTTGTTTAAATTTCAAACTTGGGTATTTTTAATCTTCTCAATTCTTGTCTAGTTGTATCAGTAGATCTAATTTATAATTATTGTTTATAATTCATGTCAGTATATTGGATAGCATTCTGACCAGTATATTGGATATTTTATTAAGCTATGTTACCCAATTAGCAGAAAGTAAGCTTCATAATTTAAACAGCATCAATTTTCTTTTATAATATCAAACTTTATATAACAATATATTTCTTTATATTGTTCAAAAGATGATCATCATTTAACTTTTTATCAATTGTTATTGCAATGTTAAAAGGAAATTTTGAATTGTTCTATTTGAAAAAATTATATGTGTATTTCTTTTATTCAATTTTAGAAGAAGGATTGTTAAAACTTCAAGAAAAAATTCTTTGCAAGTTTGGCTTTATTCCTTATAGAAATCCTAATGCTTTTGCCCCTCCGCAATATGTCCATGTCAGTGGAAGTATGTTCATAATGTTGCCTGTTCGTCCAAAAGAAACTAAGAGAATTAATGGAAAGCATTTAGTAAGGATATATTTAAAATTTATGCTTAAAAAAATTGACAAAATTTGCATTTTTTAAACCTTATTCACTTATTCTTACCTTATATTATTATATTACATTCAAATCAAAGTAACACTCATTTTACATGCTTATTACACTTCAGTGTTGTTACACTCCAGATATTAAATTAAATAGATTCAACTATTTGCCATATATACAATAGTTGCTTCATCATTTAGCTCTGTATTTTCATGCATAATAAACATTAATTTTTGTAAAGAAGCAGAAAGATATATTCTTTTAGTCTTCACTGTAAGTAACTAAAAATTAATATATTATCTGAAGTGTGTAGTATGAATATTACTTTAATGCACAAAAAAATTTAAAATACTGTTTTTGTTCCTGCTGCCTACTTTGTTTACTGCTACTAAATTCTCTTGCACAGAGAAAGAATTTGTTTTTATTGACTTTTTATATCAATTAATCTAATTAGCCTAAATGAAGAGTAGAAAGAAAATTAAACTAACATATACCGGACATATTGAGAATTCGCAGCTATAAAATCTTAAGAAAATAAATACCTCATTTCTCACTCTTATTATTATTATTATTATTTATTATTCTCACTTACTACCTATACTATTATCTCACTTTTTTGTGCCTTTCTGAAGCAACATCATTTCCACTAATGTTGAGATTTTGAGCAAAAAATTCTTTTCTTTATGTCATACAAAATCCTTTGTCACAATGTATATTAACTTGAAAACATCAGGTCGTTTCGACTGATAGATATTTTTTATTGCGTTTTACTTTTGGAGAGATGACATTTCTGAAAATATTTTTATAATCTGAATTTGGTCAAGATCATTCCATATTTATTGATTTAAAATATTAGAAAAGTTCTTCAAAAACAATGTACAGTTATAAATATTGAATTAATATATGAAGTTTCACTATGATTATTATTATTAAATATTGAAAAAAATTTTACAATATCAATTTGTTACCTATAAAATACTTAGAATCCAAGTTTTAAAAAGTATTAAGTGTGTAATTTCTTAGAATATATATATAAAAGTATATAAATATATGTATTAAAAGGTTTTCTGTTGTCTTTCTACTTGACTATCTGTTTTTTATTTTCATTTATGAATGTTTTGTAATTTTTTCTTAATTTTTAGCCCTTAGAATTACATCAGATAAGCAGCCCTCATGATGAATATATCACTAGACATTTCAGTGGTGTTAGAAATAAACGTCTGTCACCATTGAATGCTGAAACTGATACAAAAGTATGGCTTATTTTTCATTTAAATTGTAAACATGCTATTTTTAACTATATAAAATGTTTTCTTTTTTTTTTATTCAGTAAAGTTACTATTGTTTTCTGGATATTTTATATATTATATAATAAATTACCATTGTTTTTAATTGAATTACTAAAAGATATTTTCTGTTATAAATAATTTTAGTTCACATATGATAACCCTCATTGTCTCTTGTCTTTTTGCATTTAATTTTATATGCCTGAGCTTAATATTAAATTACATGTAATGCTTCTTTTCCAGATTGGTTTTCTGTGGTCCTGGAATTATATGATAACTAAGAGGTGGAAAAATGCTGGAACTGTTGATGAGAACTTTATGCGAAAAGTAATGAGAGATTTTCGAAGTTTTTGTTTGAATCAGAATTCTCGTCTAGAAGATTTCTGGAAATATTCTAATATGTCAGAGTTTGGGCAAGATCATTCCATGCTTATGGATTTAGAATCATAATATATATATATATATGAAAATGTTTGAAAATTCTCAGAAGGTGAGTTTTTAAATATTGTATATATGATTTTTTGCATTCAATTATAACATGCATATATTATTTTAAGAGCTCACAAGTGATGTATGCATTATTTTTTAACTTTTTATTTCAATATTACAGAATTCAATCCTTGTTGAATCATTTCTGTGGCATTAAAATAAAATTATCAATTGTAATATAAAATTAATCTTATAACAATCTTAATAAAAATCATTATTATTTAAAGATTCCATAAAAATTAAGCTCCTCTACTTATAATTTAAGAAAAAAATGTTCAACAGCGTTATTTTTTAATAAAAAAGTTGGATATCTTTTAATATGTTCAATTTTTTTTAATTTGGTAAATAATTATTGTAATTTGTTATTTAGTTACTTATTAGATTTATCCTTATTAATTAACTAATTCATTGTTATTATTTTTGCAGATTTGAAAATACCTGATAGATTTTTATTTTGTGATATTGTACAGTTATAAAAGTGAAGGAATTTTAAAATGATAAAGTATAATTAATTTATAATATTGTTGTACATATGTATTTTTTTTTAAATATTGAAAATATGTGTGATTTTTGTTGTTGCTTTTAGGAATTTAAATAAACTATTTTATAAATAAAGTTTTTGCTTTCTTTTTTATTTTCTAGTTTACTCATATTTTTTAATTAAAAAAAATTATTGAATTCTGCAAAAATAACAAGGGTTCAGTAAACCTTTACTGGATGGCACGGTGTCTAATGGCCGAGTGGCCACTAACGGGCGTTGGTTGAAGAGTAGAAAAGAGATAAATCTTTCGAACCATTGCTTTCAGAGCGATAGAAAACTGTTTTAGTGAAGATTATTAATTTCACTAAATGAAGCTACTTAATGGTCAAATGGCTAGTGCTCTAATCTATGATACACCAGGCTTCAGGTTCGTATCCTGACGGTGGCTTAGATATTTGTGAGTGGTTTGGAATCCACGTTAAACTATAGGTTCTTAAAACTAACATTCGAAAAATCATTAGAGATAAAAAAAATAATGGAATCAAGCATATTAAAATCAAATTGAAAATGTGATGAAAAATTTTCTTAAAACTTTTGTTATTAAGGCAGTTATTTGCAAAGAACATAATAATTATTAGAGATGGAAAAATTATTAATTTTTGTTAATTGTGTTAATCGTCAGTGATAATATTAATTATCACTTAATTTTAACATCCTTACATTTTTAATGTGTGTGTAAATAATTTATATAAATACAATATGGCCAACTGCATTAATATCAATTGTAACACAGAATATGTTAATTGGGAGATCTACCAAGATATATGTTGCATGTTCGATATCCAACAATAGCAATAATTGTTTGTTTGTTTTTTTCATCTGAAGAAAATATTTTTCTTTATTTAATGAATACTTCTTAACTTATTATATTAGTATAATTAATGTACTTAATAATACTAAAGTTATTAAAAGGGTATTTTGATTTGGTTTCTTTACTCAGAATTTTATATTAAAGATACATTATTTTTAGAAAAGATTTCTTATCAGAAATCGGAAATTCTAATCACTTTGAATATGTTGATTAAGTAAATAAAATAAAATATTTATCAATTACAAAAGATTATGGAAAGTTCTTTAAGAAAACATTGATAAAATAAATATGGTTTTGAATATATGAATTTTTATACTTAAATATTAATAACTTTTCCTTAAAAGCATTTCTGCAAGGCTAACAAACATAAATTTATGCAAAAAAAATCGATTTTTTTTTTATCCATCTATAAAATATATTCTCGGTTAAGAATAACTCTGATTTTGAAGATTTTTTTTTTTTTGACAATATTTATTAATATATTACATAAAAATTATCATTGCTTGGTTTTAGTTATTTTTTACTTTCAGTTTTGTTGATAAAAAAAAAAAAAATTTAATTAATTAGAATTAAAAAATATGTATTTTATAATATTTTATATGCATTATATGTTATCATAACAACCCATCATATCTTGAAACGATTAAACTAATCTCATTTGCAAAATATTCACTGTAAATATTTATCTATAAGTGCATCAAAATAAAAAGTAATTAAAAATAAATTAAAAGCAATTAAAAATAATAAAATAAAAAACAATAAATACATAATTACTTTCAAGAAATAGAAATGTTCAAAAGACTGCTTTTAAGTTTTAAATATCCTCATCTTATGTAGAGTTAAAAATAACTTCGGAAAAATGACTTGAGTTAACAAAACTATAAATATACATAACAATGTCAATTTAATTAAAGTGAAGTAATTATCTTCATGTTTATGATATAAATTCGTAGCTTGGTCAATGCATTTATAATATAAAGAAAGTGCTCAAATTTATATATTAATAAACATTAAAAAATATTTTTTCTTTTCATACATTATTTTAATTATCACTCCAACTACATTTTGATTTTTTTTTAAAAATACCCATAATTTGCTTTTTTTTTGGTTTTTCTTTTTAATAAGAAAATTTCTCTTTGATCTACAGATGATCGAAATTCTTGAACCATTCATTTTCTATTAGAGCTTGAGAGACAAGGCAGTCGTTTATTAATTCTGCGTTTTGGAAATACTTCAACTGATGTCACCTCATGATAATATATTTATTTGATACTGGGAATCTGAAAAAGCGCCCTTTTAATTAAGTGCTAAAAGATAGCTTTGAGATTCTCCAAGTTTTCCCCGAATCTCTCAGCCGGTTTTAATTCTTTCGATTTTCTCTTCGATTGAAAATACTCATTGTACTACTGTGTCCAAAAGTAAGATCAGTTTTCAATTGAAATTTCCCGGGCATATCGTATTTCAATTTTTTCTTTTTTAGATTGTTGCCACTGTCCTTGACATCTGTGTGGAATTTCATGTCAAAAGATTCATTAATGTTTGAGTTACGCTTGGTTTTGTGAGATGCTAAACTGATTCCGGCGATGTTTGAAATATCTGAATTAATTGAGCAAAGAACTAGCATTAAATTTTGTTCGCGGAAATGTATAGAATGTTGCGGAAGGCATTCGATAAGCAGTCCTATAACTGAAAAAATGTTTAGAAATGATATGAACAGTTCAAAGAAGGCAGAGAACGCGTTGAAGACGAAGAGGCCTCTGGTCGACCATCAATCTCAACCGACGAAGCTTGCAAACCGTCGATTTACAATTAGAGACCTTGCTGATGATGTGGAATTTCAAAAATTCCATTTTAAAAGATTTTTTTGGGCCTCAAACGCGTCAAATCTTGATTGGTACCGAAAAACACTGAAAGACCACTCCGGGGGTACCGTTTTGAGTCGATTGAAGAGACATTTCAAAAATTGATGGAATTAGTTTTAGCATCTCACAAAAACAAGCGTAACTCAAGTACTAATGAATATTTTGATGTAAAATTTCACACAGATGTCAAGGACAGTGCCAACAACCTAAAAAAGAAAAAAATTGAAATACCATCTGCCCGGGAAATTTAAATTGAAAACTGGTCTTACTTTTTGGACATAGTAGTATTTAATATATTTTTCCATTGAATGTTTTCGGTTGAAAATAAATTAAATGCCTATTTTAAAAATTCGGAATTTAAAAAGAAAAAAAAAAATGAAATGGAACAATCCTTGAAATTGAAAGTTAATTTTAGAATGTTAATATTTTCATGATTTGCTAGAATTATGTTTTACCTAGTGTAGGTGAAAGTTTAGAGAAAGAGATCAGAGAAAATTTTAAATACATCTCATGATTAAATCATGTAATAAATGAGTAAGAGTTTAACATGCTTTGAATGCATTAATTTATTGCAGTTTCCATTTTCATTTAATGAAAGTATAATAAAAATAAATATGACTCTCCAAAGGTTCCCCACGAAGTCATTAAATATACTGTCAAATTTATTACAAAAATAATCAAATTTAACCAAATTGTTAACCATTGTTAAATGCAATGTTCAATTTAACTATTATTAAAAACTAACAACTAAAATAATCAATTTTTTTCTCAATGTATTAAAATTAATGAACAATTTAAAAACCAATAATAACAAAAATTGAATAATTAATAAAATTATTTATAATTCAATTTTGTAGCAAAGCATGCACTTATGCATGCAAAAAGAAATGCATATCTATATTGAGATAAAATCATCCGTAGTAATAATTATGCTCTTTTATGTTGAAATGCCAATAAATGAGATTTTTCACAACTAAAAGAGATTTAGCAAATTGGTAGAGATTTAACAAACCAATTAAGATCATGTGATTAAAAGAAGAACTAAAATGTTACTGTACTCTCTAAAACTCTCATAAGACCAGTATTTACATATGCTTCTGAAACATGGTCACTAACAGCAATAGAAGAGAAAATGCTGGCAATCTTTGAAAAAAATTGCTACGAACTACACTCAAGAGCCAAAACATTATGACCACCCCTACATTTTGCAACGAACTCGCCTGGATGACGGGGAAGGCACGTGATCAGGTGGAAGTGGTATTTAACTGCTGCTGGAGAGTCCGAAGAATCATTTTTTCACTTACTTCTGTGTGTGATGGGAAAGGTTGCGGATCTAAGCGACTTTGACAGAGGGCAGATTGTAATGGCTCGAAGGCTCGGAACAAGTATTTCGAAACTGCACGGCTCGTGGGTTGTTCGCGATGTACAGTTGTTAGTACTTATGCAAAGTGGATGAATGACGGTGAAACCAGCAGTAGACGACATGGTGTTGGACGTCCACACGCTATCAAAGAAAAAGGTCGTCGGAGACTGTCTCGCATGGTGAAGCAAAAACCGGAGCCTGACAGCCCAATACAATGCAGGGCCAGTAGAATAGTATCGGAGCACACTGTTGGATATGGGGCTACGCAGCAAACGTCCCACTCGTGTGCCTTTGCTGACCAAGCGTCATCGCCAACTGCGCCTGCGCTGGGTCCGGGAACATCGTGACTGGTCCATGGATCAGTGGGGAGAGAGTTGCCTGGTCAGATGAATCATGGTTTGTCATTCATCACGCCGATGGCCGCGTCATGATACGTCGTCTTCCAGGCGAACAGTTGCTCCCTCAATGTACAGTAGGTCATACACAGGCCGGTGGTGGCGGTATTATGCTTTGGGACGTGCTCTTGTGCGTCTCTGGAACCCGTGGTTGTGGTAGAGCAGACCATGAATGCGACAGGGTAACTGAACATCATTGCGGACCAGTTGCACCCTTACATGGCTCTGTTTTTCCAGCTGGAAATGGAATGTTCCAACAGGACAACGCCCCTTGTCACAAGGCTAAAATTGTGTTGGAGTGGTTCCAGGAACATGATGCTGAATTCCAGTTAATGTCCTGGCCGCCTAACTCACCGGATCTGAATCCGATAGAACACATTTGGGATGTCCTGGGACAGCAGCTCAGAGTTCAAATACCACCAATTCGCAATAGTTCGGATTTCAGTGGACCGTTGCTTAAACATCTGGTACAATCTGTCTCCGGCCATCTACCAAAGGACATGTGGCATCCATGCCAAGGCGGGTTGAAGCTGTGTTGCGCGCCAAATGTGGGCCAACTCGTTATTGACAGGTGGTCATAATGTTTTGGCTCTTGAGTGTATTTTTTGGACAATGGAAATTGGCGAAGAAGATACAATTTTGAACTTTACAAACTTTTCAGAGATATTCTAAAATTTGTTAAATTTAACAGAATGAGATGTGCCGGCCATCTCATGAGAATGGAAAATGATAGAGCTGCTTTGAAAGTTTTCAATGAAATCCCTTTTGGACAACGGCCAAGGGAAGACCGAAAAAAAAGATGGGCCGATTTTTAGATTCAGATTTTTAATGTTATTAAAATCAAAAACTGTAGGCCCACGGCCAAGAGGAGAACAACCTGGCTGGATCTTTTAAAAAAGGCAAAGGCCCATCGAGCCAGTTATGCTGATGAAAAGAGATTTTGCACATCTGTAGATCTTATGTTCTACTTATATATGCGAAGATGAGTGGGCTTTGCATAAAAGGATGAGTAGACTTTGATTACATCATTTTTAACACCATGTAGTACTTTATAACATATTCACATCAATTTCAAAAGCTCATTTTTAGCATAATGAAGTTTTATTTTGTTCCTGATGCCTCGATGAAATTCATTTTAATTTATTTTATAATGAATAAATCAAAAGTAGATGTATGGTAAACCCTTATCATTGAGACATTTCTCGTTTAAAGCGAAACAATTCATTTTCTCAATTCTTCTCATCTGAATCATATTAATTTGTTTTCATATTCTTAAAATTCTAAATAAAAATACAAAAAAATTACAGGTTTTCTTTTTCAAGTTGATAAATTACATAACTTTGAAAAATAACCTTCTTGCATTTGAAATACTATGAACTATTTACCAGAAATATTTTTTTTTTTATAAATGAAGCTATTTTCTAAAAAAAAAAATATTAGAAAATAGATTTTTATTTTCTCTTTCCAGATTCAGAACAATCAGATATCTCTATAAGACATAAAAATATTTCAAGAAAGCTTATTTATGAAAAATCCCTTGTTTTCTTTCAGCTGTATCTTGCGTGAGTAGTCCTCGCTTTTAGAAATGAGATGATTCGATAGCGATTGTAACAGCGCGTGTAAAATTGTCTCGCATCTATAGTCAGGGGAAGTTTTCCGGATTTTCTTCTATATGGTACGCAACTGCGGGGCCTAAAAAGACATCTCAGAAGGCACTGTTCTCCCTCAACACATGTCAGTGGGCTGTTCGTGGTATGTATGAGGCCCCCCGATTGCACCTCACCTTCCTAATTGGTAGGGGGTAACAGTCCTAAGTACGGATCCTTTGTATATTTGTATTTGTATGTTATTCTTTGGATAAAGTGTGGAGAAACGAAATTTTCAATATAAATGAAGTTGAAAAAGAATGCTTAAATTATATGGACTTAATAACTCAGCTGCGAATACCAGAGTTGAATTTAACTTGAGTTAAATTCAAGCAATTCTGGATGATACGCTAATCAACCTTCCCCCTGTTAAATTTTGAAATAGGCGTTAAATCCAACTGCTGATTCGTGTTATTCCTAACGTCACCTAGCTTCAAGCTCGACTATCACTGCTAAAAATAACCGTTAATTTTTTTGTTTCGTCAACTGAAGTTGACCGCTAATTCTCAGCAATGTAGGTAAAATAGTTGCGTTACTAATATTTGCGCAATCCTACTGTCCTTCCCTCAACACCTGATTATTCTGTTCCTGGTATGTATGAAGACATCAATGTTCCACCCCCACCTGTCTAACTGGTAGGGACTACATAGCCCTAGGTACGGGAGGGAGAAGAGGTGGAGAAAAGAAATTGTCTTCTCAAATTGTTATTCAAATACCAACTTCTTTTTGTAAAGTTTTCACAGGCAAGTTAATTTTTATTTTTTAGAAAATGTTTGTAATGACGATTTCTAAAATCCTATTCCCAAATACGGAATTTTTCTAGCAAATAAACTAATTCGTAGTGAATTTCTTATAAATTTCTGTCTCGAAATGTTTTCATAAACATACTGAAAAGAAAATAATATTGTTGTAACAATACGGGGGAATCCTGAAATAAGGAATAACTGGAAAACTGCCACTATTGTAAGAAAAAAAAAAATTTCTTGCACCAAATTCTAAAACAGAGCATGAATTTTAGGATCGTTAGAAAAGTATCGCAAAAATAAATAATTATAAAAATTATGTAGATTTATTATAGTTTTTTTTTTAGTAAATATTTTGAATAACTAAATTTAGGAATGTAAAAATACCTTTTAATTTCAAAATGATTTTTTTTACGTTAATTATTTTTTTTTTAAGTTTTAGTCTTTCATTTGTTGCTATTTCGAATTGTTAATCAGACACTAACTTCTTGTTGTAAAGTTTTGTAATATATTCACGTCACTCTAAAATGCGTCATATCATATACGAGAAAGTCACTAGCGTAAGCAAATTACTAAAAAATAGTATTATTTAACCTTGAATTTACTCTTTATTAAATTTCAGTACTTTTTTTTCTCTCTCTCTTATTTTAAAAACAGGAAATTTTGAAGGTTATTTTTTAATGGCCTTTTTTGCATGTGCTTTTTATTAACAAAAAAACAAATGTTTATTACGTTTATGTATCTAAACAATTGTTTTACGTAAATGCATATTATTTGTACAAATGATTATACCACTAATAAATAATAAGATAATTTATTGTTTGATAAATGTGGTTTTTTATGATTTTTAATCATATTGCAATTTTAAAATTATCTATTTTTGAGAAAAATATATAATATTTATGTTGTTGTAACATATAACTTTATTGGAAATCAATCCATTACAATAAGGATCACACACAAAGAAGGAATAAGCAGAACAAAGCAAACATACAGTAAGATAGCAATCGATAATAAGTGGGTTTCACACACCACAAAAAGTCAAAGGGGTCTGTCTTGGACTCCTCCTTGGCACTGAGGCTCCTGTTCAGTCCTGAACATTTCAAAAGATGTTCGAATTCATTGTTCCAGCTCTACATAATGGGCAAGTGTTCGAGACGAGGACACCTATACTGTTTAGGTGTTCCGCAAGACAAATCAAACCGGTTCTCAATCGAAAGTTGGCAAGTGTTAAAGATTTTTCAGTTATCTTGATTATTGCGCCACTTTTTGCCTTCAGATTCAGTCAAGAGATTACTACTGTGCCCAAAAAGAAAGAACTTAAAGATTTTTTTTTTCCAAAACCTCTTTTATTTATTCTTCCAAATTTATTTCATCGCCGTCAAAGTAATCTCCTCCGACTTCTGCCAACTTTTTTTCCAATCCTCAATGCATGCTAAAAAGTCATTGGCCAGAATGACCTTTAAGGCTCGTGCTCACCAAGGCTAGAAGATGCAAGCGAAAAAAATTTGACCAATCACTAGCCCTCACCGCGGTCGCCTGAATCCGGTTTGCAGTCCGCCGCTTGGAGTTGCCCAACTTTCAACTCGAAGCGGTTTTCACTTGGCGTAATGCTATTTCTGACGTTTCGCTGTGAAGGGGTCGAAAAAATTTTGTCGCTTGCCTCTTGAATCTTCACGTCTCTCGCCTCGGTTGGAACGAGCCTTTAAAGCCCGCGCCGATTCACGTTGAATCTCTTCAAACGACTAAAAACGGTGTCCCCCCTTTTGAGTTTAGGGAATAAGACACTGAAATAGCACGGTGTGAATACGGTGGTTGTGGAACGATATGGGTTTTCCTTTTGGCGAAAAAAGTCACGAAGAATCAATGCAGTGTGAGCTGGCGCATTCAGTGTTTTTGGTACCCATCGAGATTTGACACATTTGAGCCCAAAATGGAATTGACCGTTTCTTTTGAAATTCCAACATCATCAGCAAGGTCTCTAATTGTAAATCGACAGTGTTCAAGCACCAAATCTTTAATTTTTTGGACGCGAGCTTCGTCGGTTGAGATTGATGGTCGACCAGAGGCCTCTTCGTCTTCAACGCATTCTCTGCCTTCTTTGAACTGTTCATACCACTTCTAAATATTTCTTTCCGATATAGGAATGCTCACCGAAGGCCTTCTGCTACATTCTATACGTTTCCGCAAACAAAATTTAATGCTAGTTCTTTGCTCAATTAATTCAGATATTTCAAAAATCGCTGGAAACGGTTTTAGCGTCTCACAAAGCCAAGCGTGACTCAAACACTAATGAATATTTTGACGTCAAATTCACACAGATGTCAAGGACAGTGCCAGCAACCTAAAAAAAAAAAAAAAAATTGAAATTCCATAATCCCCGGAAATTTTAAATTGAAAATTGGTCTTGCTTTTCGAACACAGTAGTATACTTAGAAATCTGCCAGCGCCATCTTGGGACGAGAATCCGTAGCCATTACTCGTTTGGCACCACCCAGGGTGCACGTGTGGCTTAAGGTATGCCACGAACGCGAGTAACATTACATCCCTATATGATATTAATATTTGATCACTATCTGAAATTTTTTTTTATCACATTTCTTATTCTACTCTATTTTTAATTTTGCAGTCACCAAATCTTCATATTTGGCTAAGATTTTAGAAATAACTTTTTTATGAACTCAATGCTTAATTGTCCAAATCCCGATTTTTTTGCATACAAATATATATATAATTTATTATTGTGAAGTGATATATATGATTTGATATTTTTTTCAACTTTAATTGTCTTTTCCTTATTTTTAAAGTTTAGACTAATTTAAAATATTTTTGAAGTCGTTGAAAAAAATGAATGATACTAATATTATTACTACACTTAATTATATTTATTGTATTGAAATCTTATAAATCTGATTTGATCATTTTTATTATTAGTGATTATTTTTACTGATTCTTGAAATTTCTTTCCATTGTTCATAATTGTAAAGTAGAAATTCCCTCATGTAATTCATACTAATTTTTTCATCTATAACAATTAATATATAAGCTATTTTTATTATCTATTCCATCATAAACAATTTAATTCAGCCCTCCATTTACAAATGCTATACAAGTTGAGAAAAATCACAGCTGTTGAAAAGATAAAATATTTAAAGAAATATTGAATTTAAAAATGTATATTTTGATTATAAAAAAAATTTTGACAATTAAAATCTTAACTATTAATTATTATTTTTCTATTTTTAGTAATATTTAGTATATCACTATAATTTATTAACCTCTAATCTCTTTCTATTTACTTGGAATTTTCTTATTAATTATTTTATAAAAATTTAAAAACGTTTTCTCTTACATTAACATGTTTTTAAAAGTTTTTACTTGATTATTATTTCTTCTTTAAAATACACTTGTTCTAGATTTTTCATCCACAACACATCCTTCATCCAACCTTGTATACAACTGAAATTTGACATCATCAGTATATAATGCCAATATTGTACTTTCCTTCCTATTCGATCTAATTTATTGAGAAAATCTACAATGCTGTTTAAATATATATATATATATATTATTGAAAATAATTTTAGCATTTTTCTAGATGTAACTACTTTCTAAAAAATAGCACTCTAGAATATCATAATCAACTTATTGATATAACTATTTCTTGTTTATTTCCACAATAAATAAGTAATTAAAATTTTATGTAATGTACTTAATATTTTCTGTTATGTACTTTACAGAACATAATTCTCAAAACTTTTTAAAATCTGACTTTCTATTTATAATAATGCAACTCGCAAAATATTTTAAATAATAATCTTTTGTGAATTTTAATAACCAAAATAAGTTTTTGGCAAGATTTATTTTTTTTATTAATAAAGTCTCTGCATATAACTATTTTTGTTTTGTTTTAGCATATAATAAGCAGATGTGGAAATATGGGATTGAAATAAATATTACTATATATTATGAAATAAATATTGATAGCAAAATTCTTCTGGTAATTTCTGATATTCATAGACTGAAACAACAGGAAAAACAGTATTGTACATAATTGAATATACAATAAAAAAGAAATGAAAAAAATCAAGTCTTCTATATATTTTTAAAATGTTATCATAGAAAATATTTGAAACAGTATCTAATATTTAGGATTCTGAGGCTATACATGTTATATATAATATAAATAGACTATTTCTTATAACAATTAGTTTGCCAATGAAATCATTTTCATGATCATATTTCTGAACATCTATTCTATCTGTAAAACAATTATTTTGAATGCTACAAATAAACTTAAAAAAAAAAAAGTATATATTCATCAAATAAAGAGAGGGAATTTATTTTATTTCTTCATCATACATCTTGGATATGGTATAAACAAAAATTGCATTAAAGAATTTATTTCAATTGGGAATTATTTCTTTTGAAGAAATTTTCAAAAAATTTTATGAATTCAATATCTAGAATAATATACAATTTGTATACATGTGAATAAAATTTCTTTTGTTTTACATTATTTTCAGTACTGCCCATTCGATATTTTAAAATTGAAAGACATTGGTACTATAATGAAGAAAGAAAACACAGGAAGGGGGAAAAAAAAAGAAAGAAACAAAGAAAAGTAAAAAATAAAGTAGTAATGTTCAGGGAAAACATGCCATTACAAACTATCTGCAAGGGTCAAATTTTATTATAACAAAAATAAAGTACATACTATATCTCTAAAAGACACTTTTTTAATTTTCACAATTCAAAAATAATAAAAGATTTTTTATAAGTATCCCAATTAATTTTATACGAAAATTTAATCTTGGTTAATAAAAATAACAAATAATTAAAAAACATTATATGAACATAAAATACAAATTTCTGTTCAACAACTTTTTCTATGGGATTACCAAATTACAACTTTTCATTAAGAATTTGAGAAATAGTTTAACAAGACTTTTTTCAAGAATTGAAATATTTTGGCAATTTTTTTATATTATGATTAATAACTTTTTCAATTAAAATTTGATCACTTCCTAAAAGATAACTGGAAAACTACTTTTGGCACTGAATTGAATAATGTATTACTTAAAAAAAATGTTCACAAATATATCTCTCAACAAACATAAATTCTGAATCAATTATTAATTTACAATCTAAAAATTATCTTCAAATGCTTTCCTTTTTATAATTATTATTTTTAATCACATTAATTATTTTACTCTGATAAAAAAAAAAATGTTAAATGTTATTTATTGTTTTAAGATGTTAAGTAAGAATATGTGCTTATTTTTTCTTTCCATCAGCAACATTTAAAGCTAATCATATTTGAAAGTTTGTATGCGCAATATAAGTTTTGAATGTTAAATTTTTTACAAATTCAACACTAAAAATTTTATTCTACATAGGAATAGCCCAACTTTTGACCAGCAATCTGTCTTTATTAATTTTAATAAAGTTATTTCAAAATTAAAGTTAAATTCCCTTGTAAAATACATTTTTAACAAAAAAAGAAATGAAATTAGATAAAATATAATATTCTTACAAAAATTAAGCTTCATTTTTAACATAATAAGTGCATGGTTATTAGAGAAAATGTTCAAAGAAAGTTGAGGCTCTGAAAATTTGTATACATTTATACAGAAAATTAGAAGTGGTAAACAAAATTGAAAATTACAAATATTTCACAAATAATATAAGCATAATCCTTTAATAAAAGGAAGTGTTATTGTACATTCCTTTTTTTAAATTAATTACACTATTTTTATTTTCAAAATTTAGTGCAATTATTGAACTTTCTAGTCATTTTTAATTTATTTGAGTCATATCTCTATGTCAAGCCCGGGCTAGGTGATATACCAACTTTTATTTACATTTCATTTCAATGTATGAATGTTGCCAAGCCAAGTTTTTCCTCTTTTATTAATATTAAAATGCCCTATCTTTATGAAGGCTGTTATTTTACTGATTATCCAAATTTGCTTGTCTTCCAGGAAGACAACTGATTTAACAAGTGGTGGTAATATGATAAATTGTTCAATTACTTATTCCCATTTTCTAAGATTTCCTGACACAATTTCTGAAACTTTTAATAAATGTTTGGAAAATTTAATGTAAAAAAAATTATTAAAGATATTTTGTCCCAGGCAGATATTAAAAAGGATGTTCATACTGATATTCAAGTGGCCTCACAATGAAAAATTATTAATGGAAATTCAATAGAAAAAGCATGTCCCAATATTCCGGTTTTTGAGAAAAAAGATCAAGTTTATGTAACTCATTGATTTTAATAACATACAAATTGAAGCTGACATACTCTTTAAACACATAGGAAAGACAGAATTGAGGATGAAAATAAATTAACAAAAAATGAAAAAAATTGCACACAAGCACGTGAGAACAAGGAGAGTATGAAGGATTTAAAGAATAAAACTTCACAATATTTACAATATTAACACTTAAGTATTTACACTAGCACAAAAAATTGCTTTGTTCTCAAAATATTTTTCAACATAACTTTTTAATTGATTAAACACTAAAATATTTCAATCTGAAAAATACAATATTATAACTGTTCTTTTTTTAATTTAATACAATAAATAGTAGACTACTAACATACCAATCCTAAGTTATTCTTGAGGGAAATATAAATAAAGAAATGATAAAAATTGTGTGAAAGAATTTAAAAATGTAAGTAGCACTAGTTAACAGTAACAAGTTTTAAGGCTTCATTGTAAAGATTCTTCACATCGACACGAGGCCTATTTTCAAAAAGGGCAGCTCTATTTTGCATTTCACCTTTCTTGACCCAATGACAATAAACACGAAACGCACAGCCATCAATTACCTACAAAATTAATGCATAATATTTAAAAGAAAATAAAACAAATATAATATTTAAAAAAAAAAAAAAAAAAAATTTTTTAAAGTAATTCATGGAATACATTTTAAGAAAAAAGATAATTATATGAAAAAAATGCAGTTAGAAAGACAAAATATATTATTTTGGAAATGTACATTTGATGCGCGATATTTATATTCCAAATATGATCTGCAGAATAGCTAAATTAATTTATACTATTAATTATTTCAAATCCTAATTTGGAACTATATGTTAAATAGTAAAACAATAAATAATATTTTTTTAAAGATGTCAGTATAAATATGAAAACTGATAATTAAAATAAAAATTAAATAAAGGATTAAAAGATTTAATACAAAATATTCTCCAAGCAAATAATGCATTTACCTTTCTTAAAGTTTTTACACGATATGGATCCATCTTAGCAATATCAATAGATAAAGGCTCAGGGGTATATTTCAGTCTCTTTAAGCGAATCATAGCTCTCACACAAAGAATACCAAACTAGAAGATCAAAGGGAATCATTTATTTTATCAAAGAAACATTAATAACTTTATGGAGAAAGATTATACAGCAGTGCTAAAATATATAATACAATTTTAAATATTTGTTAAAGATAAAAAAAATATATGAAAATGATGAATGTAAGCATGATACAGTATATTTATGAATTAGTTTTTAATTTCTTTTAAAATACTTTGTTTCTTATTCTGAACCACACCACTTAAGAGAATTCACATTTCTATACATGACATATTTAGGTTTCATATCACTAATATATATCAATAAAATTTAATATTAATACCAATTTATTTCATACATATTTATCTGTATCTTATTCTTCCCTACACCTAAACACTATTCAGATTTACATCATCTTAGAACTCCAATATCTCCATCAAAATGCATTATTCTATTATTATAAATCAACTTCATTTAAGCCCTATTGAAAAAAAGCAACAAAAGAATAATATAATTATACATATTTAATTAATATAATTATGATAAGTTTTAATAATCTTTATTTGTGTTATTTGTACTTTCCTAGTTCATTATATAAAATATTTTAGCTTCTAACAAAGTAAATATTTTTGTTCCTATGTTTTAGTTTCTTTAAATACCTCCCACACTTTTATGAATTTTTGTTAGTCAAATATCACCTACTTAGCTTGCAAATTTTTTTTCTTCATACTTAAATAACAAAATTTTTCTTCTCAGCGTTAATTACAATTATCACATTTCTGGACCACAAAATTTCCAATTAAACTGCTATAATATCCATTACTTACTAGTCATATATTAGCAGTTTACAGTAATAACTCATAAAACTAATTTCTTTAAAATCTTTCTGTCTTAAAACTTTCTTGTGCCATTTACAGCTTCAGTATAAGTAGAAGACCTTTTATGCACAACATAAAATAAGCTCCCAGATAAAAAAATTAGTCACACCTCACTAATATTGTGTAACTCTGCCTTTGGATTTTTATCAAGTCCTGGATATAATTAAAAAAGGAGACAACAAGGCTATGCAGATATGTTGCATCCAGTTTAAGCCACTCGCTGGGGATTTGATCATGCAAATCTACCAAACTGCGAGGAGGTTGATTTTGGGCGTTTTACTTGCTGACAACCACTCCCACAGATTTTCAATGGCCAGTTGAGGTGTAATAGAGTGTTCATAAAACCAGTTACATATGCATCCAACCTTGTGAATTTTGCTGTTGTCATCTTCACCTTTCAATTTCACAATCATCACAGGCAATTTGTCAGAATGAAACACTATATAGTTTGATATTTGAAATTTTTCAAATTATGCATTTAAAAATGTTTTCACCAGAAGCTTACTCACTAAGTTTAAGTATTATCATCATCATTATATTCTTTTTCCCTCAAAGATACATCCAATATGCAGCTAGAACAAAAAAAATTTTTTTTCACTGCTTGAAGAATTACTTCTATTTTTCATTAACACAGATTTCAAATATTTTAATATCTCTGAATTCTTTCTGCCAATAATTTTGAAAATTTCTTGAAGCTTGCTGTAATCTTTTACTTGCTTTAGTGTAATTGCACTTTGAAACAATATTCCAATCTGGAAACATTCATTTGAAAAGATTTGCCCAGAAATCTGAGTGAACAGCAGATTGGGCTTCAGAATGGTTGGTATTCCATACTACAAATTTTGGAATTCACTGGAAACCTGCCTTAAAAGGAAATAAAAAATTCTTCAGCTCCAGTCGCACTAAGTAATCAGTAAGCAATTTTATGAGTAAACTTAAATTTTTTCCATGTGCTTATAATATGCTATGTTAATCCCAATATTGGAAGTCTAACAATAAACAGTGTTATCTGAAACTTTTGATTTCTTAAAAACCAGCCATAATATATTATATTCCTCACTACGCTGATGCTATCATTTAGGCATGATACTCAGTAAGTATTTGGTTCATGCAGCATGCATCCAATACTGTAATATCACATTATCCACTTTTTAAAGAGCAAGGAAAGGCAGCTATTAACTACAATGTTGTAATGGCCGAGTTGATCGCTTATGCATGCACCATTATTCACAGAGAAAATGAAGAGGTAGGAGAACAGCAAATGTTTAAATTATGAACAGTGAGTTGGAAGCACCATAAAGAAAAAGAGGTACAATCTAGATCAAAAGTAAATTTTAACAAGAGCATGTGAAATACAAGACACTGATGTTTCTAATTTTAAATAAAAAGCCAATAATTTTTCCATTACACTTATCTAAAAATAAAATTGTTTATTTCAAAGCAATGCAACAATAACACAGAGCAATAAAATTTTTTTGCTTTCCCAAAAAACTCTGGAAGATTCACAGCAGTTGGCATGTCTGTTAACTACACAGCAGGAACAGTCAACCATTTGATCCTGCTATTGTTTATAAAATAAATACTGTTGTCAGAAAAGGCAAGAAGAGTATCAAATCCTTTGTGTGTATGTTACTTATGGTTTTATGCTGTATACACCCCTAAGGAAAAGATGTGTTACAGCTACAATTTAGATCAAAGGTTGATTTTGAGAAAGATTTTGGAACACCAATGTTTCTATAATAAAGAGCTAATTCTTTCTTAATGTCTAAGTAAAAAATAACTAATTGTATTATATAATTTTATTTTATTTTGCTTAAAAATAAAAACATCATTTTCCGGAACAATTAGTGAATCGATTTTTTTTTTTTTTTTTTTTTTTTTTTACCCAGGCAAACTCTGGACAATACAATTTAGTTCTCATGTCTGAATTAATATGAGGCTTTCTACATTCCACATATTGATTTTTATTTTTCATCATATTTATTTATACTTCAATAAACAGATTCAGGATGAAGCTAAGACAATATTTTTCCAAAATTTGCTTTCTTTCTACAGAAATATCACCTTAAATAATTTTTCAGTAATATTAGACAGGTTTTTTTGTTCTTATAAGTAGTAGAGACGGAGGGTGGAACTAAATGATAAAAAATACATAGCACTACTTTTCAATCAAAATAGTCACTAGCATAACCACAAAATTTACTAACAGCATTTTTTTTTTTTTTTATTATTAAATTAATTTTGATTACAAAATTAATTGTTTTTATTATTTTTAAAATTATGTTTCTTTAATATCAAAGGGAGAATGTAAGAGCCATAACATAATTATTTTTAAATATTATTTAATGTTAATTTCTTAATTATTAAAAAAAATGTCATATTTTATTTCTGTCAAAGATTGCAATATTTTTCTCTAAATGAATTATATAAAAGCTTTTTATTGCACCACAATTGGATTAATAATAGACATTTTTGCTATTTTCCTTAATAATTAATTAAAGAAAATGTGTATAAATTGCCATTTCTCATTCTATATAGTATTTCTAGTTGGCTTATTTCAAGTTTTTTTATGCCTTTTACGATTTGTATATTATGTTTCTTACTCCATTTCAGTTCAATGCCCATCAAAACCAATAAAATTTAATAATGTTACATATTTAAACATTTTATTGGGCATTTCCTTTTTTTTAAATTATAGAAACTATTTTGTAATTATACATATATATATATATATATATATATAAATTAGCAAAGCATTATAAGTTCAAAAGCATTAAGTGTGTGTAAACTATTTTTAAATTATTGAATAAATTATAGAATTAAATGTATACTTTTAATTTGAATCTTAGTAACACATAACATAAATATTTTAATAAAACTATTCATAATATATAAAATGTTTTAAAATTGACACTGCACAAAAGAAAGGTAAATTTAAAAAAACAAAAATACAATGTTTAATTACTATTATAAAGTGTAAGTTAAAAAAAAAAATAAAAGACATTCTGAATATTTTTTTTATAGATATTAAATAAAATAATCTCTTATTTAAGAAATAAACTGCCTATTTCTATAATGATTTTTCCAAAAATTATATTCTTATCTTTGTTGAACATATCTGAAAAACCTCAAAATCAATATGAATTTAAAATTCAAAATAAAAAAATCTACAACATACCTGAAATGTCTTTCGAGCATTAAAAACTCTTCCTTTGGCAACCTTTAAATGATAAAAAATAATTTATACAAAAAAATTTCAGAATTAATTAATTTAAATAAATTAATGATATTTTTAAAAATTTAAATATTCATAGTTTTAAATTTTAATGTCATTTTTAAAATCAAAGTAAATATCAGAAAACATTAGTTAATAATTTAAAAAAATAGGTAATAGAATCATTTAAGAAAAATATTTAGAAGTTTTTATACAGCTAATATAAATTTTATTAATTAAATTAAAATAAACACTAATCTTAAAAAAATTATGTAATGTTCAAAATAGATAAATAACGTAAAAAGTGGGGTCAGGGTCTAAAAGCTTATATATATATAGCAAGCTCAAAAGTAACAACGGAACGTATTTAAAAGCCAAATCAATATAGCCAATAATTGAAAAGTCATGAGTCTTTTTCAATTCATTAACATTTTTTAGAGATTAAAAAAATCAGGGTCCAACTCTGATAAGTGAAGAGAGTTGCAAGGCATCTGGCACTCACAGCAATTGAAAACAAAAACAAATCATTAAAAAGTGATTTGGTTAGTTAGAATGTGAAAATGATAACAGGGAGAGAATATACAAACAGAAATGTTAATGCAATGATTCATTATAGAAAAAGCAAGAAGCCGATGTTAAGAAAGAATGTTGAAACTGCGGGTTAATAGGGGGTCAAGGCAATAAATTAATTTGTTCATTACATACTCATGCATGTATAATGGATGTTATTACATACTCACACATGTATATTCTATAATTAAAAGAAATATTTTTTAAACAATAGTTTAAAAAATATTGCATATCTATTAAAATTACATCACAAATAACAATCTTTTCTTTTAGCAAAAAAATCTAATTTTTTTCCTGCTTCAATTATATGTTCTAATTTTTTTTCTTAAAAATATTATTTTCAGCCAAGATAATTTTGTAAAATTCTTCATATGTAACTAAATATTCAAAAAGTTCCTTAATTTATTTTTAATTAATTTTCTCCAAACAGAAAATACTGCAAATTCTTGGGCAATGTAAGTGAGATACTGACTGAAGAATGTTCTATTATAGCGAGAAGGAAGAATGCCTATATTTATAAAATAAAACAGCACATCAATAACTATAGTATCTCAGAAAGGTGTAATAAAAATTAACCATCCAATATTATATATACATATATTATAATGAATTAAAAGATGCTTTGCAGTACGCAAGTTCTCTTAAATTCAAAGTAAGCAGAAGTACAAATATTGATCTAGCACTGTCAAGTATGTGGGAATAAATTGCATTTAAATCAAATTGCAACATTGCAATTTGGAAGAAGTAAATATAATAAAGCAAACAGTAGATCGTTTAATATTTTAATAAATACTTACAACAATTTTAAAGAAATCGTGATGCAATGCCTGTGCCGCAGTTATTCTTTTCTTTGGATCCAAAACTAAGAGTTTCTTAATCTATAATAATACAAATATTAAGATGAAATTTAGTATTTAAGAATCATGCTAATTTTAACTAGGAATTACTTTAAAAATAATTATGGCATACTTTTATGTTATATAAAGCTAATTACACTTTATTTAATATTATAGGAATACATTTATTTATACAAAATATAAAATATAAGAAATAATAATACCAGATCCTTAGGTAATTCCGTAATATCATCCCATTCAGGACTGCAAAATTCATACTTGCACTCCATTATGTTTCGTAACATTACCATTTGTTTTCTATGCCAGAAAGGTGGAAAACCAACTAAACTAAAATAAAAATTATTAAATTCAGAAATTAGAAAGAGCTATTTTTAATATCATGAGAGCAAGATATAACATTAATTATAATCACAATCCATATTTACTTATTTAGGATGAAAAAAAGTGAAGGGAAAATTAAAACTCAGTAAATATATTAATAAAAATCTTTCTGTGCTTAACCACTTTTACTATTTTTATGTAATTAAATTTTTTTTATACCATACAAATTAATAAAATATTTTTAAAAATTAAAAGTTTGCTTACTGTCAATCTTTCAATTAGACTAAATTGTACATATTTAAATAATTTTATAAATAAGATAAACAAATTGTGTTATCATTTTTCGATATGCAATAAAATAAAATTCAATATAAAAAAATTAATACAATACAATTCCAAGAAAGATATCCCTGTGTACTTTCTATTGATTATTGATTCATTAAAAATTAATTTACAACAAAACTTTATATGATAAATATCTTTTAAGCATTCAAATTATTTTAAAATAATTAAATAAATTTTTAATTAAACTAAATCAGTTTAGTTTTAATTAGTTTATACATACTTGGTTTATTCCCTAAAATTTACAAATGATTTTATAGTAAAGTTTCCAATATTCTTCAATAAATATATATACTACATCAAAAAACTTTTTATATGCAATTTTTAATCACTTTTATGTGATAAACCTAAAAAGATAATAAGGAAGAAATAAATAACACAGGAAAATACTGAGAATTTTGTAGAACTGCATACTCATTTCAATTGTCTTACAATCTCACACACACAAAGTTTTTTATTTTAATTATCAAGTTTTCTATTTTTCTTCATTTATTTTTTACATATAATTTTAAGAAGGATATCAGTTGTATAAAATAAGGTTATATCTAATCGTAATTATGTTACAATAACTATTTTTAACTAAATTTTTTATCTCAAAAAATTTGTTTTTCTCCATTTTAGATGAAAAAGTAGAATTTTCTTTTTAAACCAAAAACAATGAAATTTTGTAGATAGATTATTAATAATGAAATGCAAATCTTTTCTTATCATAAATTTAGCAATGTGAAAGACCTTATTATCATTAACATTTACTAATTTTACGGTAACATTAAGAAAAATGTCAGAAAACTAACTATTCAAAAAACTACTATAATTAATTACTGTATTAAAATTACTATTATAACAAAAAATATTATTATTTAAACATACAGAAATGACATAAAAAGTTATAGGAAAATCACTAGGTCGAAAGCAAAAAAAAAAAAAAAAAAAAAAAGTAGTATTCACATTATACACATAAAATTAAAAAGAGCACTGGAGAGTGATTTGAGAATAAGAAAAATGCCAGAAAATTTTGTGAAAAATAGAAAATTATATGCATTTTTTAATAATTAAAAAGGATATATTCAATAATGTGCACTAATATACATGTTACTAAAAAAAGTATGGGAACTTTTTACACAATTTATGAAATATTAGATAAGAAAAAAATCCATTTAATTTCCCAGAAACTGGTAAATTTTTCATTTTGATATCAAGATCATTAGTATGGTTTATTATTGTATCAGATATTTTAAAAAATTCAAAATTAAAATCTTTGGAATTTAATATTTACTAGTTTTATCATCTTGGTTTCAATGATTAATAATAGCACTGCACCACTTTTTTTTTTTTTTTTTATTGATCTCACATTTACTACTGTGTCCAAAAAAGTAAGACCAGTTTTCTATTGAAATTTCCCGCGCATTTGGTATTTCAATTTTTTTCTTTTTTTTAGGTTGCTGGCACTGTCCTTGACATCTATGTGAAATTTAATGTCAAAATATTCATTAGTGTTTCAGTTACGCTTGGCTTTATCAGACACTAAAAACTGATTTCGGCCGATTTTGAAATGTCTGAATTAATTGAGCAAAGAACTTGCATTAAATTTTGTGTGCGGAAACATATAGAATGTTGCAGAAGACATTCAGTGAGCATTCATATATCGAAAAGAAATGTTTAGATGTGATATAAACAGTTCAAAGAAGGCAGAGAACGCATTGAAGACGAAGAGTCCCCTGGTCGACGATCAACCTCAACCGACGAAACTCACGTCCAAAAAATTAAAGATTTGGTGCCTGCAAACCGTCGATTTGCAATTAGAGAACTTTCCACTTTGAAAGCCATCCCTGCCGATCACTTCTTAACATGCATTGAGGATCGGTAAAAAGTTGGCATAAGTGTATTGTGTCAGAGGGGATTACTTTGAAGGCGATGAAATAAATTTGGAAGAATAAATAAAGAGTGTTTCGGGAAAAAAAAAATAATCGGTCTTACATTTTGGGCAGAGTAGTAAATGTTTCCCTTAACATATAAAAGAAATTATATATATCGTCATTCCACCTATTATGAATCACAGATCTTGATTTTTTTCCCCCTGTAAGGTAATGTACTATATATCAAATTAAAGCTAAATGAATTAAATTTACAAATTTTGCTAATAATTCTTGTTCTACTTATAACTTCCTTTTTATTTTTATTTACTTATGCCTTTTATACATTTCTGACATATTGAAGAAACAAAATGTGTTCAGTATTAGAAGTCTTACAAACAATATAGAGAGTAAAGAGAGCAAAGCAATATAATAAAAAATAAAACAGTTAAAAAAGTTCATAAAGTAGCAAATATATATACATATATATACTTACAGAGTATACATTATAACACCACATGCCCAACTAAAAAAAAAAAAATGACAATTTTTAATTAAGATAAAATATTTGAAAGCAATTAATGATTATTGTAATTTGCAACCAATAATCTACAGTTATAGCTGATGATAAATTTGCAATTTAGTATGCTGTTATAATTGTTGGCCAATTAAAAATAAAGCTGTGGTACAATCAGCATGGCTATACAAATCAACAAAAATTTGCACTAATTCATTCGCATATCATTAAAAAAAAAATTTCATATTTATTCTTAAAAATGAACATGAGTATAATAAATTTAAAATAGCAGAAACAAATTAAGTTCGCATTTGAAATTAATTCAAAATAGATTTTCTTTTAGTGAGGGCAACTTAATTATAAAAAGTCGTTATATTAAAACCTAAAATAGTTCTTTATAAAAACACTCAGCTACATCTATTATCCCACTTGCAAATCATTTTTCTTTTGCTTAAAGAATGAAGAACATTTAAATAATTTAGATATCATCGAAAAGAAGTTATTCACAAGCTGCAAATTTACTAGTCACTTCAACAAACATTCCACTATATTAGTATTAATTAAGAAGCATAAAAGATGCAAAATTCAAAAAAGATATTTTGTCACATTTCATGAAAGACCCCACTATTTTGCCTGAAACTGTTTTGTAGCAGTGGAGTGCATATTTTCCTTAATGAACTAGGTACAAATTAGGCAGACAAATTCTTTGAAAGCAAACAAAATAAAAAATCGAATTTTTGCAAGAGAAGTAAACATAGGCTATAATGATTGCACAAGGATGTTAAAAAAATGTATAAGATGTGTAAAGTGTCATTTTTAGTCAATGGTTTTCAAAGATAATGAAAGATGGGAAAGAAATAGTCACAATGGAAATTGATAAAGAGCTGTTTAAGTAACATTTATTAAAATAAAGTAAATATTTATATTAATAACTTCAAAATATTATTTTGCAATCTTGAGTATTTTTACTTAAAGCTTGACAATTTTAGCCTAATCTTGAGTTTAGATATAAATCACATTGGCAGGGTTGATATCAACTTGGGCATACTAATGATATACAGTTTTTACTTTTTTGCTGATTTCTGTACCAGGGTGTAAATCCCCCACCTTCCCAAATAAATAAAAATAAGCTACCCTTAAAGAAAAAAATAAATACTCTTAAAAGAAAAATACTGGTACAAAAAGAAGCATATGAAAAAAATTGTGCTTTTTATGATAAAAAAATATATATAATTAGTTTGAGAAAAAAATTGAAAGACACTAAAAAATTATTTTATTTCTATCATCTATGTAAATTTATTAGTTTTAATAATTTAGATGCAAAAAAAAAAAAAAACCTTTGAATTTTGTTTAAATATTTGCATTTAACTATAAAAGTTAATTTAGTGGGAATTAATTTTAAAAATTAAATAATGAGAAATCAATGAACATACATTTCAAAAAATTAGAATAAATAAAATAATTTTTATACATACATATCAACTTCTTTCCCATAACCATCAGCATTTTCATACATAGAAGATTTTAATAATTCTGGAGCTAAATATCCAGGCGTTCCACATAATTCTAAAATTTTAAAATTTGACATTAAAAGCAAAATTCAAATATACCTTAATTTTTTTTTTTTTTTTTTTTTTTTTTAAATTTGGAAGAAACATTTTTGTTTAAAAACATGTACTTTTTTTACACAAATAATGCAGTACAGTTTTGCAGTCTATCAATCTATTATTTATATATGAACCAGTTTAATTATAGTTTTATGCAAGTAATTACAAAAAAGTTTATAAATAAGAAGTTATATTTGATTATTTTTTTACAACACGAATGAATCTATTTTGTGAAACTACTACATCTAAATAAAATTTCTTAATTATTTTCTAGTACATTAATTTCATTTTCCATTTTTGATTATTTAAAATGCCTTTCAGATTTTTGATATATGTCTTTATTCTTTTTTTTCAGTTACGAATTTGAATAAAGATAGTACAGTTTGATAAAAAAAAAAAAAAGCTTAACAATAGTAATTGTATTAATAACTAGCTTTACAGATTTGAACTAGTGACAAAATGCAAGGAAAATATTTATGGTGTGAATCAAAGGATAGGGATAATTCAAATATACTATATAAATAAATGCAAAAGATGAAAACAATTAACAGAGAATGTAAAAAAAAAAAAAAAAAAAAAAATCTGTACACAAATAACATGTCATTACCAAAGAATAAATAGACTTTTAATTATATTCCAAGAAAATAATTAATTATAAGTAACAAACTTTTGCTGAGACCTATTCTTTGAAATGTACAGTGATGTGTTACATTTGTAGCTGGGTTTACTACTTCGCAAAAAAAGTGGTTTCTTTTTAAAAAATAAGCCTATGACATAAATTGGAATGCTATTATGGGTATACTGATTATTCATATGATTATAATATTTAGCAACTTCAATAGTTTTATATTTTTTTAATATATTTAATTTTGCACACTTCAAAAGATATATATATATTTAATCCATGATGGAACTTAAGATAGATAATATCCATATAATTACTTTATATGGTAAAATATGAAGTAATTGTTCGGAAATATGTTACCATATATTTCCTACAATTTTTCTTTTTCTAATTTTGTATATTTTATAGTTATTTTTCTATAATTTAAATATCCACTTCTCTTATTTTGAATGGAACAAAAATATAATCCATGTTCTACTTTTTACTTGGTAAAGATATAACTAATTCAAAACATATTTGACTTTTATTCTGTTTTAGCATATATTCTAATTTTTTAATTTTCAAAGGTTTTTTTTTTTTTTTTTTTTTTTAATGAACAGAAGTACTAAAATATTTATTGTAGTTCATATACCATGCAAAACAGGGCCATATCTTCCCATTTGTAATAAATTACAAATATATAATTTTTATTATTTGAATTTTCTAATTGAAATGAACCAAAGTATATTCTAGGTTCTGTCATTTCAGGCAGTTTGAGACATCTTTGAAGCTCCATGTAAAGCTTTCATATAAAATCAAAAGAAAAAAAGTAATATTTAATTTTCATTAAATGAGCTCTAGAATTCTAGAGTAGAATCCTGTTATATAAAATAAAAAAATATATTAATTTAATTTATGGAAAAAATCAATCTATTTGAAAATTTTTTATACAATCTATACCATGCAACATTTTTATTAGATGCATCCTCAAGTGCTAAGATGCTAAACATCAAGTTAGCTTTACAAAGAATAGAGAATTTTAAAAATGTGATAATTTTGAATGTAATTACAAAAGATATTATATGATTAAATTACCTCCCCCTACTTTGGCTATTTTCTACTGTTAATGTCACATTTATTGAGTTCTCCTGGAGTTTAGAATAATTTCCAACATAGAAGAAATTCAAATTTAATAGCTACGCAATTACAATATCTTGAATGAAGAAACAACAAATTAATTTAAATTGAAAAAAAAAAAAAATGTTATACGCAAAGATGCAGATTTCTAAATCATTGGAATTTGAAACATTATTAGGACAAATTTAATTAAAAAAAAAAAAAAAAAATGGAGAAAATAGTACAGAACACAATTGGGATATAATAGTAATTAATTAGCAATATCAACATCATCTATTTGCAATTAGCATTTATTATTAGGAAAATTAGCAAAAATTAATAACTACAATTTAAGAAATTTATTTACATGACAATACAGCTGTGAAACAATTCCAAACACAACAACAAAACTGAGGTCGCCCAGGTAAATTACAAAAATCAGCATGTATGAGCACATAAGAATTATTCATTTAGATAATCAATAATAAGCAAAACATGTTGAAGCAATACAGAAAAATACTCACCAAATAGTTTTTCATCAGGTGAAATAATTTGAGCAAAGCCAAAATCAGTGAGCTTAACATTGAATGTATCATCAAGTAAAATATTTTCTGGCTAGATAAAATGATATAATGGCTATTAGTATAATTTTTTGAATATATTTTAATTATAATTTCAAACATGATATTAAAAGAAATTTATCATCAAAAACTTGACAATATACCAGATTTGAAATAAAACAGATATTGATAAAAATATGAACAAACATAAGTGCCACATTCTTATGTTTATTTTTATGTTACATTATCTCTTACATTCAGCACTTTAATTAACACTTTTTTGTAAAAGTAAAAAATTATATTTTAAAAAGAGACTAAGAATATAAAATCTGAAAATATAAATAAGATTAAAAATAATACATATTTTTTTTTTTTTACCTTCAAATCACGATGAACAACATGTTTAGAATGAATAAACTCTACAGCTTCAAACAATTGCTTCATTACAAGCCTGAAAAAAAAAATGAATGAATGTATGTATGTATGTATGTCTATATAAAATATATATATATATATTATAGATAAATTATTATGAATTTTAGCCAACTTTCCTAATCTTATGAAAATAGTATTTTTAATTTTTTTTTAGGTTAAAAAACAGTTGTATTTAAAAATAAAGTGGCAAGATACATTTTAATATATTTCAATAACATATAGAAGCACATATTAATGCAATTACTTAATTTGGAAATTAAATAATAAAATATCATTTAAATAATAATTGTGAATTTTTTTTATCAAAATAAACTAAAATATTTAAATCAATAACTTAAAATTATGAATTGATATTTGTGAATTTCAGTTTCATCTAAAATTTTCCCTCTATTAAATAAGCCAATGATTTTCAAACTGTGAGAGGCAGATTGAAAGTAATTGGACTGAAAGAAAAAAAGAAAGGAAGGAACATTTTTCTGAGAAAGTTTTCAATTAAAATACAATTAAGAATTTACAGAACTTTTTCATGAGATGAAGTTAAATTATAAATTTCAAAACTACTAATTATTCTTTGATTTATATTTAATATCTGATAAATCATCCAAATGCAAAAAAAAAAAAATTTTTTATTTTGCCACAATGAATGTATAAATTAATATTTGTGATTTGGCTAAATTTTCTCAGTACTTGTGGAAAACACATTAAACTTTAAAACCCCTTTCCAGCAAAATTGCAATATAAAATTTGAAAAAACTGAAGCTTCTTAAAATGTCGATTTTTCCATAGTGTATAGAAATCCCATTTATTTCAGATGAGAAGTTAACATTTTGAAAAACATAAGATTGTTTTTCAAAATAGATAACATGAAATTTTTAAAACAGTCTATAATTTTTGGAATTATTGGAACACAAGCCCCCTAGATCATACTTCATTAAGAAAATAAGTTATTTAGTTATGAAAAAAATTCAATGTATAAAAGAAAATGTAAAATTAGTACTTTGTCTTTTTTTTCAGATAAGGCCACAACATTTGTAAGGTAATCAAAAAGTTCACCATTTTTGCATCTAAATAGGAAAGATTAATCATTTTAATAAATGATACAAAAGACATCATATTAATTAAAAACATATTTAAATAAAACATGAAACAAAAAAATACATAAATTAAATGAAGCATGAAACAAACAAAAATATAAAAATTAAATAAAACATGCAACAAATAAAAAATATCAAAATGAAATTAATTATAAATTAAATTCTTAAACATAAACTAATAAAAACTAAAAATAAAGAGAACTAAAACAATATCAAAGCACTTACATTTCAAATACTAAAAAAATGAATGTTGAGGATTCAAAAACATCATGAAGTTCAACTGTAAAGGAAAGAAATAAAACATCAATTAACAAATATAAGAAATGGCACTATAAAATAGATATCAAATAAAACATTACCAATAAATAAATTAAAAGCATAAAATCTAATATAACTGCAGACATCTAAAAAGTAAGTTATAAAACTACTACTACTTCTACTTTATGAAAATCAATATACATGAGAAAAATTAATTTCTACGTTATTACTCATTAAGTTTCAGTATTGATTAAAAATGTTTGTAATATAACAAAACAAGCACATATTTTGATAATCTTTAAGTAATCTCTATTTCTGAATAATTTTGAATATTCTAACTTATTACATCACTTCTCTTCATTACATTTAAAAATTCATGGAATTTTAATATTAAGTACAAAGATATTCCGAAAATTAAAAACACTCTGCTAATTTTCATTAATGAAAAACAATAGTGGATGAGAGAAATTAAAGAAAGTTCATAACCAAGAATTAAAATACAATGAGTAATTTTTATTTACTGATATATGGATGCCCAGCAACTAATTTTAAAGTAGCAATCTCTCTTACAGTAGCTTCTCTTAAGCTCCCAGAAGAATCATCTATATCAGCACTTATGTCAATAATCTTGGCAGCATATTCCCGACCTGTATCTTTCTCAACACAACGTCTAACAGTACTGCTCACTCCCCTATGAAAAAATAAATAAACATTATTTTATTAAAATTAAAACAAGTTACTATATAAAAAAATGCATAAAATATCAGATTATTAAGATTATCAAATGAAATTTTAAAAATAAATTATATTATAAAATTGGACTTTTCTTAAATATTTATATTTTACAAAAATATATTGAAAAATAAAGAAAAAAATCGAAGAAACTCCATCAAATAGATTAAAATATAAGTCTGATCGTGTTTTGGGATACCAGAACTTTCATTGTGATGGCCATTCTGATTCTCTTCCGAACTTTCATTTCCATTTATATGGATTGATATCAAATAATATGGTATCTGCACGTAGAATCAGATTGCTCAAAGTAGGTTTTAATTTAAATTTAGATTTAATGGTAATTACCTTTCCAAAATAAAAAGCTACAGATTTTTTAACTCTCTACACCAAGGGAACTGTAAACAGAGCATGATGAAAACCATTTTTCATTTTCTTAAAAATGAAATACAAAACAATAAATTTTCTTTTGCTAACATTTAAGACAATGAATTTAAAGTTTCAAAAATTTTATCCTCCTAATAATAAAAGTATGAGGTTTGAATAAACAATGCTATGTGCTCCAAATTAAAATAAAAGATTGAAAAATCTATATTTGTACAAATGTGCATAAACACATCATATAACTTTTAGGTAATATTGAAATTTTGATAGCAGACATGGATTCCCTTTATAAAAGAACATAAAAAAAAATTATGTTTATAACAAACTATGTGTTTACCAATGTTACCAATGGCATATTTAAATATTTCAATTAATAATAATACAAAAAAGAGAAAATTTTGACATAAAATTTAACCTAATTAAATATATATTAATTAAAACTGTCATACAGTTCTTAAAAATTAATAAATGAATAGAATAAAGCAAAATGGCAGTAATAAAAAATATTTCCCTAAATCTAACCAAAATGCTATAAGCCCTCCTAAATCATTCTTTTAGTGTATGTAGTCGGAATATCATCAATGCATCCATTTAGCTGTTTACATTGGAGGCTCTTGAGAATACTGGTCTAAAAAGAGCACCAGACTGTAAACTGTATCTCAACCCTCATGGGCAATTCATAGGATGTATGGAACAATTGGAAGATCACCAAAATATTTCCTGCAGTATTTTGTGTCTTAATATGCATTTTTAAAATAAAATTTTTATTTACCTTCCAAGAACTTCTTTTGGTTCATACTTAGCATAAAAATCTCGAGCAACATTTTTGTCAGGCAACTCATCATCTTCCTTATGAGGAGATACCATGTTATGAACAAGTTATGGAAGTTTCACAAAATAAAAATTAAGAATCCTAATGGCTACTTAATTGGCATAATTTGGATCAGAAGCTATCAAAAAAGCCTGAAAAATAAAATGAAATACAATTACAAGATACTTTATTTCATATTTTATTTACCTCTGCGTATTGCACTTAAAATAAACAAATAATTTTAAAATTACTCATGGTTAAATTAGAAATTAGTACATTACTTATGATATAAAATTTTATGTACATCAAACTATTTTTAAATAATAATTTTGATACAAAATCTTTTTAGTTTTTAATAGGAATCAACATATAGATATCAGATAAAACTTTAAAACTACTTGTTCAATAATCAGTGAAGCTGCTTCTTTACAATGTAAAAGAGCCTTCAATTGGATATGATACCATTACTTAAGACATCATAGTATGCACTTTGTATTTCACATCATGATTGCAACAGAAGTTGACCAAATACTTGTAAATAAATCGGTTACTACGCTGATACTTGTATTTGAAATTAATTTTATTGCCAACAATTCAATTTTTATTTTAACAATATTAATTTAAAAAAAAATAACCTCTGAGTAATGTTGGGTTTTTGTCTTCATAGAACAGAAGATTAGAAGGGGAAAATGTTTTAACTGCTAAACTTATAAAGTAACATGATCATAATTTTAAATAATAGTGAAATATTTAATGATTTGGGGGAAATTCTGTCATCCATAATTTTAAAAGGTTCGCTTAATTTTTAATTGACTTCAAATCTTTTTGTTATTACTAAAAAAATTTCCAATTCTTTCAAAACCTACTATCTATCAAAGTTACCCCCATAACGAGTGCTTTTGATAGCTGTGTTTACACAAATAAGTCAAGTAAAATAAAAATATGTATTAATAACCTTTTCCTTAACCGAAATTAAAAAATTTTCCAAACTGCAAAAGTTACTTTAATCAGAATTAAATTTTCATACTACTTTTTTTACAGCCAATCTTATTTGTGAAGCATTTATAACTTTAATTTGTATATTTCCCGATTATTCTCCAATACTTTTACTCTTTCATTTAATGCAGGTCTAATTATTACCTGAAATCCAAATGCTAATTATATGGTAGAACATCTTTGAGGTGAACGTCGATAAGTCGAAAATCTCCACAACTTGAAAATTTTTTTTGTTCCCTTCCCTTCAAGCCCCAAAATCTCTGTTACTCGAAATTTCAACCCTATATAAGTCGAAATAATGAGTCAATCCCCACAAGCCATTTTGGTATATATTTTCCCTCCATAACTCGAAAAAAAAAATTGGACCTCAGGATCTCGAACATTAGCAATGTTTGATTTTACAACTCGATCATTTGAAACTAATTACCTCTATAGCTCGAAGAAAATAAGTTACCGAATTTAAGGATTTGCCGACAATGCATGTCATTGTTTCTTAGAAAACAATGTCTGAGTATATAGTAAATAGAATAACCAATTCTATGAAATAGCAACTCGGAAGAAAAAAATTTTCTGCTCTTTAAAGTTTAGATAATGCTATAGATAGAGAATGATCGAATTGTCTAAAGCAAAATAATAAATAAAATAAATAATAATAACTGACTTTAATACATAATAATTTTAATTTTAAGGTTGTTTCGGAATTATTTTGATTTTTTATTGTAGTACATAATATAACTTTTAAGTTGCAAATAAACATGTTTATTACCTCCGTAACTTGAATTTTTTATTTATTTTACCTCTCTAACTCAAAATAAGTTAGAAATAATCTAAACCTCTACAAGTCAAATACTTCCTTACAAAATCTGCATAAGTCGAAAACTCTATAACTCGAATTATTTGGCATCTCCCTTGAAGTTCGAATTACAGAGGTTCTACTGTATTATGTTAATGTTATATTAATTTCAAATGTTATGTTAATTAATTTCATATTCATTCAAAATTCTCAATGTCTTAACCTTTTTTTCTAGTATTTCAACATTATAATGGTTATGATGAAACTGCATCTGCAGTGCAGATTACAGATACATGCTATATATTGTATTGTTAATCTATTTATATCAGAATTTAATGATCTATTATTTTATAATGACAAATTTAACCATTTCATTTACATTTTTTATTGTATATATAATTTTAAATGATCAATAATTTTGCATTTTATAAGTAATGAAACTCCAGACTCTATCAAAACTAGTATATACTAACTAAAGTTGATGGGAATATCATAGGAACATATAATTTAATATTGCCATCAAACTTCCCAAACCCTTGTTGTTATGATTTCAAAAAAATTAGTTAACTTGAACTTCTATCAATTAATAAAAAATTCAAACTCATAAAAGCATGAAGGTCTCAAACTGTAGGCTGAGAACCTCAAAGTGTAGATATGATAGAAGAGTGATATGATACATTTCTTACAGATAAAATCAATTAGAAAAATAATTAATAATATGAAAGATTTTGATACAGCAGGATCTATTTTCTCATCAAACATAAAAGTTATCTTACAAAGCTTCTTGTTAATCATAAGAACAACCAAAATGATAACGAAAATTAATACATTAAAAATTATAAAATTAAATATTAATAAGTGACAGTATTAATTAATATAATTAAGAATAATAGAGAAAACAAATATTGTGTGATAATATATAAATAACATCACAAAAGAAAATCTAAATAGCATGCATAATATTGAGAATTTTTTCAAAATTCTTGAAAATATTTTTCGAATATGAATAAAACTATGCCGAGTACCAATTAATATATTGACAAGCAGATATCCATTGTCACTGATTTCCCTTTCTACAATGGCCTATAAGTACTCAATGTTCTGCGCATGAAATTAAATGTTTAGGTCCATGAAATTGCAATTATGGTTGACAATAAATATATGGCACTTTTCAATTCATTACTCTCACATACTTCCCAGCAATAAAAAATAAAAAAAAATCTTATATCTTCAATGGTGACCAATAATATTTTAGCTAAAAAAAAATCATAATATTTATATAAAAAAAAAAAAAACCTTCTCCTTCCCCTCCCTCCTTCAAATAAATCACCAAAAAATCAATTGCAATACAAAGACAAAACCACCATTGTTGCTTTGTTTCAACTATTTTATATATCATTTTAACAATTGTATATTTTTAAATGTATTGAAATATTTACCCATACATTATATTTGAAAATATATTTATTGCTCATTTGTAATGAAAGCCATGCTAGAAAATTCTTGGTAATAATTTATTTAAATTTGGTGAGAAATGGGACAGGTCAACAGAAAAGTACAGAAAGTTTTAATGAGTACAATTTTAATTACTTCAAATTTACCAATAATTTAACTTTTTCTTACTCTTTCATTTAGAAGTTTTGAAGAGGAACAAGATTTGCAATTTAGATTTTTTTATCTTTTAAAAACAAGGTGACTAAAAATTAATGCATTGAATTCCTTTCTTGTACCCATTTTGTCCAATGCTTAGAAAAAAAAAAAGGGTACACAATGTGTTCTAGTTTCAGCCATGTGTAAATTTTAAAATGTATTTAATTTTTATATGCATATATTTCTAGAACCCATCTTAATATGCAGAATATCACACAGATGAATAAATGTTCCGATTTGTAATGAAACTGTGGCTCAAATTGGAAATATATATATATATATATATCCTAAAAAGTTGCATAATAACCTTTTCTCTAAGAAATAGAATAAAGTTTCCATCATTATTCTTGGAATGTTTGATTTTAAAATAAATTAACTTTTTCGATCTAGTGGTTCTTAAAAGTAATGATAGTAGATAATGCAATGTGTAATTATGGTATTAAAAAAAAAGGTACAACAATATTATTTATTAAATTTAATTCTCTTCTTAAACTGTGATGATATTTTTACATCTTTTAGAAAAAGAAGAGTCTAACATTTTAATGCAATAAATTTTAACAATTCTCCTTTATAACTGAACTTCATTACTTAGAAACATTCTTTGATGATGTTATACAGTTCAATTAAATAAAAGAAACACCAAAATTATCATGCGAATGAATGAATCTCAAATCAATAACAAATGATATTCTATTACATATAATTTATTTGAATTCCTGCAGAATCTTTGCCACCTTTATTAAAGCATTACAAGCATATAGTTGTGCAAAATTGATACCTCTTAAGTCCATTTTTACATTTGCCTATAGATGGAATATTTTTCATTTAAAAGAATGAAATTGCACCATTTTGTTCTGCAACTAAATCTGACTCCTTTGCTACTTCACTTTCAATTTTATAACTTTCTGATATTTTTACCATCATTTTTTAACACAAATTCAGCCATATTTTTAAATAAAATATGGAAAAACTAATGTTCCTAAAAGTTTAAAAATTTGGTACTAATAAACAAAAGTGACTACACAGTAGAGAAAGTAAAGATAAATAGCATTATAAGCTAGAGAATTTAAGAAAAATATCCACACAATCAAGTTCAGCAAACAAGCACCATAATTTCCTACCTGTAATCCTTGGGTTAACATTTAAGGATGTGAATTATATGCTGTTGCATTCAATTTAAATATTCATTTTTTTTTTTTTTATGTTCCATAAAAAAATCAATTCTATAAAACCATTACTAAAAATGCTTGTCAACGAAAAACAGGCATCTCATAGCAGAATTTAGAGTTAATTTTCATTGCCAAATAGGAGATAACATGACAAATGTGGTTTCCTTTAGTCTACTCATCAGAAAACCTTTCCTCCAATCGGATTCGGGTTGATGCAATGCATTTAGTTATTTTTTTTTTGTAAAATGCCTTTAAAAGATTCAACACTATTATTAATTATTTTTAATGCTAAATAACAATTGCTCATTTATCTATTACTTTCATTTATTTATTATAATTAATTTTTTTCATATCAATAATAAAACAATTTATTTCTTATAGAAAATTTGCAGTTAGACTCCAATTAATAAAAAAATTTTTAATAAGTTTATTTCCATAGTAACATATCAGTCATATTTGTAAACTTGATATGTTAGCACACAAAAGTAGATAAGATATTACTTCTGTGAATTCATATAAAAAATGCCAATAATTTAAAATTTAGTAGTCTCAATTTAGTTCTTGCTGTTTTTGAATGCTAACAAAGATCTTTCATTGCAATGTTTGGTCACAATGCTTATTATTTTGGGGATAAGGAAGCCCAGGCATTATAGTTATGGGTTGATAAGACGTTACAACAGGGAATTTCTTCTGTAAATTAAAATATCAAGATGAAATGAGAATGATTGAATAGTGTGTATTTGGAAGGATTTTGCATGCTCAGCTTATGAGAGTGAAATGAGTCTTGTCTTGCAATAACAACAAATTTGACGGATATATGTGGCTATCCAAGGCAAGTCAGTAGTGAAGTGTGAAGAGATACATTCACATTAACTCATTGTTTTTCATTTTCACATTGGACAGAATACTTAGAACAACGTGCGACTAGATCCATAGACAATTCAACTTCAGATATTGTAGAGAGGCTTAAATATGCACTTAGCGCCATGACTGATTGTAAAATTTTTTTGTAGAAATATGCATAAATGTTTTTATAATAGACAATATAGTTGAAGGTTCAGCTGGTGTGATTGCTGAAATAGATGAGAGCCAGTTTGGTAAGAGAAAATGCAATCATGACAAAAGTATACAATAACATTTCCAGTGATTGAAAAAAAAAAAAAATGTGTCAAACAAAGAATACCCTCTTGCATGTGATTAAAAAGAGAATCACAGATGAAACAATCATTATTGCCAATTACCAATATTCCTAGGATTGTTTTGGAGATGAAGATTATGTATGAATATCAAATGGTTAAGTAATGAAAATTTTGTAACAATCTGGAGACTGGAACAAATTCTGCTTGAACCAAATGCAAAAATTTAAAAATCAATTCAACTACTACCTTATTATTAATTTTATACGACCTAAGTTATACAGGAGAAAGCTTTGTTTTAAAACTTTTTGTGGGACCTTTAATATGTTTTCCTGGCCAGTGATCTTTATCATCAAACATCCCTTCATTCAGCATCTAATTCTCATATTTTTAGACCAGGGGGTAAGTAAATTAAATTTCTTGTTTACTTATTATTATTATTATTATTATTTTGTGTGTGTTTATCAAAGAGCATTTTGACATTTTTGTTTCCTGGTTTATTTTTTTAATTTTACCACAAATTTAACTTCATCCATTTTAGGATTCCCTTTCAGTGGAAAATGCATGCAGCACCTCCATTAGTGTCGAAAATTTTTTTTAAAACTTATATTACCTCAAATATTGACAAAAGATTGCATGAGAAAAAAAAATAATCTTCTAAGTATAAAGAAGGAAATATAAGAGTTGCAGATGATGAAAACGAACCAGATGTTAAATTAAATAAAATGCACAGCACATCATACATGCTATTAGATGAATGAGGCATAGAATAAAAGTATAGCTCAGAATTAAAAATGTTTTGCAGAAGGCCAAATTCAATATTAATTGTACTGATCAAGATTTTCGTCTTCCTAGCAAATATAAAAATAAAAACATTGTAGAAAAATGTTTTTTCCATTTATTCTAGTTCTAAAATGCACATTTTTCTTTAATATTTTCATTATTATAAATTTAAAAATAGGTTTTTATATAATTGTGGCATAAAACGCTAGTAATATTTCATTAGTTTTGTGCTATGGGCAAGAAACCAGAACTTCATCATATATGGTACGTCAAAGAACAGGCGCGAATCGGACGCTAACACAAGACCTTTTATTCTTCGTATCAAAAATTACCTTGGTTTCAGATTATATGGCCCTTCCGATTATTATCTGGGAATTTTGATACTTAAAATTCCGTTTGACAAAGAAATAAAATTGCATTACGTAAAAGTAATGACATAATTTTATACCCTCAAACACATTTATTAATTAATTATATAGAAATCTAACCTCTGTAAGTCGAAATTATTATTTTTTTCTATGTTATCTAAATTTTAATTTATTTTTTTCTTAATCAAATCAAGACAAGAAAAATTAGTTTTGTACAAGAATTTCTGATATTATCATTCAAATATATTTTTAAAACTTTAAGGAAAATAAGAAAAAATAAAATTTATGTTTGAAACAAAGTGTTCGTAAATTTCGTCACTTACCCTAGTGTAGGTGACACTAAATTTTAGTAATAAACACTTTTTCAAAGTACGAAATTAATTTGTAAATAAAATTGTATGAACAGCCCAGTTTATAGCAGAAAAATTTCTTTTGACAATCACAACTAAGCTTTCGTTCAAAACGCAAGCAAATAAAAAATTTATTCGTCCAATTCAAAAACCTTGACTTTGAGCGAAATTTTGCATAAGAAAATAAACGTTATTTTGAGTTGTATTACTCCTGATAAATTTTTATTAAAAAACCAGAAGCAATTTCCAAATTTAAAAGTAATTTTTAATAATATAATCTTTATTTGCAAGGAAAAGAAAAATAAATGATAAATTGAATGAAGTTTCTTCGAATTTTGAAGATTGTTCAAAATTTTAATAGTTTCAGAAGATTTTTACCAATAAAATATATGGGTATTGTTTTCGGGAGGGGATTTTTCGTTTCCTGGACCACTTTTTATTATCTTTATTCATAAAATTTTGAGCATTAATTTGGAGAGCGGAGTTTAGCCTTTCTTGGTCATTTTTAAGTGTCCTTGATCAGTTTTTCATTTCCTTGACCACTTTCAACATTGTTGTTGATTTTTTTTTTTTTTTTTTTTTTATTTCTTTTTGGTTTATTTAATCTTATTGGTTTATTTAAATTTCACTAGTTTTTAATCAATTTTCTTCCTTTTTTTTTTATTTAATTTTCTTTTTTTTTTTTTTTTTATAAAATCTTTTGTAATTCTATATATATATATTTTTATTTTTTATTCAATCTATTTTCTTTTTTTCAGTTTTGAAAAATAACTGACGAACATAATTTATTGCCTGAATATGATTTATCGATTTTTGATTATAACATTAAATTTGTTAGCGGCTTCAATGATGGTGATCAAGTTATCCTTCTGATTCCTGATTTGGCTAACAGACAGAGTGCACGAGGAGTGAAGATGCTCTAAATATCTGAAGTTATGATCTATGGGAAAATCTACCCCATCCATCTCTTTTCTGTAAAGTCAAAGTGTCAAATATAAATGTAAGGCAAGTGAATATGAATAAGAGCAGAATCTACGTTCCCTGGTGCCTAGAGGATTGAATCAGTTTTGATGAAGAACAAGAACTTTTCATGGAGAAGGTAAGAGTGCCCAAGGAAGGTAAGCCTCGAATATTGATAAAACTGTTTTCGAAAAAAAAAAAAAAATCACGCTTTGTCCCATTTAGTGTGAACTGTGCTGATGGTTAAAAGGAAAAATTCTCTGATAATACTGAATATAAATGTATTTAGTATAATTATTTGTCATTTTTTTTTATTGTGTACTGGTGTTAATTAATTATATATACTTGATTTTATTTATTTTATTTGTGATTTAATAATTTATTTTAGCATTTTATTTATTAAGTTTATTTAATTAAAATGATTTTTCTATATAATGGGATTTCTTAGTATTAATTTTATTTTACTTGTATAGCATTAATTAACGATTAATAGTTTTTGTGGTTAATTAGTGATAGTAATATTTTATTATGTGGATGTTATTTTTGTAATTTTCATTAATGCATTAATATTTTTGTGATTAATTAGTGTTAGATATATTTTATTATATGTGAATATTTTACTTATTTTTTTTATCTATTATGTTAGTGCTCAATTTTAAATTGTTTAATTTATAATTCTTTTGTATGTGTATACTAGAAAATTGGCATACACTTTACTTTTTTATCAAATCGAGCATTTGTGTTGCTTGGATTGAGTGAGGGATGTAATGTATGCCACGTTTTTAGAAGTCTTAACACAGAAGGGGTCATTTTTGAAAAGAAGAAGGAATAGTTCAATCCTCTCTTTTCCCCGCGGCAAGAAAATGATAGTAGTGGGCATATAAAGGAATTTGAGCAGATGAGAAGTAGAATTCAAAGGAAACAGAGCTCCAGTTGTTGCTAAGTATCTAAAATAGATGAGAATATCAATTGACGCGTAGGTCAGTTAAATTTTATACAAGTGTGGAGAATTCATTAGCTAAATCGATTGTATAATAAACTATAAATAAAGGATTCTATGATATATTAATCAAAACTTGGAAATACTTGTGAAACCGGGAGAAACTTCACAGTCATCGTTATAGTGCATCAATATTTTTGTATATCACATCAAAATTTCATATTTTTATAATAATAATGTGAACATACATATTTTAGTTAAGAATAATTAATAATGATATCTACATTATTGGCTCACTCCTCATTGTTGCAAAACTTCTATCATATGTATATAATGGAAGTTATATAGTGATAACGTAATAACTAATATTTTAATATATTAATTTGCCACTTTTAGAATATAAATTTATTAATATCCTAATTTCTAGCTTTGCTATAACGTTCATTATGTGCCTTTCTTTAATTAGCACACACATATACATTTGTATTTAATGATTACATTAATATTTGAATTAATTTAACTCAATCTTAATAATGGAAACAAGAATGTTAACAAAGCTAAATGATAGGGAGCTATAGGATTTCAGGCCATAACTGCACGAAGATTTGTTGTGCATTTATTAAACCAAAGTATAATCTTATGTACTCGTGCATATATCGTATTTTTGACATTTGGAAGTGCACGCGCAAAATCATGTAAATAAGGCATTAGATAGATACCAAGCTCAATAACAAAATAAAACTTTCTATAGTCCCTGATATAGCGTAGATTAGAACCTGACTTGAGTACTACATATATCGGAAACACACATATTTTTTTGAAAGTCTCATAAAGTCTTGTGCTGACTGGAATTCTATTCTTTTCATACAATATCATGTGGCTTTAATGATCTCCTGAATTTAGCATTTATAGGGGAATGATGTTGAATAATGTTGAGTTTATACATGATGAACGATGTTGAATAGTGTTGAGTTTATACAGAATGGACGGTGTTGAATAATGTTGAATTTATACATGATAAACGGAGTTGTGAATAATATAATAAAGGCTTTATGATATCGGAAACTCCGAAAGAACCTTATTGAAGTCTGAAATTCTGACAAAAAGAAGGGATGGCTGTGAAATTTTTGGATTAGGTTCCCGGTGTGTATAATGAAATCTTACAGTCTATGAACCTTTTTATTTCTTTTTGCTGAATATATTCTATAAGACTACATCATATATTCCTAGGATAGATTAAGTAACTGGGAAAAAGTATATTAATTTTTCTATATGACGTATATTTTGATAATTAGCAGAGTGGATAACTGACCCTGCGCATAAAAATATAAATTAATAAATTTAAAGATCAAAAGATCAGCAACAACTATAGCAAATGATACATCAGTTACTGTCAGGTGTGCAGAGTTTGCCAAAATATTTCCAACATCTAACACACGAATCTTAACCGTAATTTCGTCTACTTTACTAACAAATTAAAAAAAAAAATTAAAAAAAAAAAAAAAAAAAATCATTGAATTTTATTGAGCTCATATCTAAGTATACAGTTTTTGCACTAACAAAAATTATTACATTAATTAATTATTAATTAATTTATTATTTAAATAAACTATTTAAAGTGAGTATTTGCATTAATTTAAAATATGTCCCTGCGCTCTAAATTTGCTTCCAAAAAATATATATATCTTAAAAAAATAACAGTACTAAACTAACAGGTACCACAGTATTATAGAATAGCTTTAGATAAAAAGAAAATTGCACATTTTAAATTCAAAGCTGGAATGACTGACCAGATGATTCTGAATTTTATGATTATATTTATTTACGATTATTTTTAATTGTTTTATTATTATTTTTATTATTCTTATTTTATTTTTATGAGGAATTTTTATTGAAATTCACTTTTCTCCTCACCCAACGTAACGTAACGGCTGATGTTTCGTTGGAGTACCGAAGGTTATACCTCCCTGTATCTCCATATCAATAATTAATATTAAAAGTTACAGAATTTTAAAGCCAAAAATTTAAAATTTAAAAAAAAGAAAAAAAAAAGAGCAAATACTTCGTAATATCAAAAGAAATAATTATGGTTTGTAAAATATTGCAATTTTAGAGTAATATTTGAAAAAAATACTTATTTAAAGTTAGAAAAATAAATGTGACAATAAAAAAAAAGTTTAATAGCCCGTTACGATACAAAAAAAAAAAAAACTGATTAAATGTAGTAAAAGAAGAAAGGAAAGGAAAGGGCCCCTCCTCACCCAGATGCTCATTTCTACTAAATCTTGATATGTCAATAGGGTTTCCATAAAATAACCTTCGTGATAAAGTTCAGAAATTAACATATTGAATTATTTATCAATCCTTAACGATCGCCATGTTAATTTAAATTTTGTACTTCATGGTGACCAGTACCTCCAGCAGGAGATTTCCGAAATTTTGAAAAATAAAAATAAGAATTGCCTTTCTCTAAAGAGTCGAATTTTATTGCCGAATCTTACTCCGCCTTCCTAGATTTTCATTCTTATTACTCCAGATATTACTGCTGGGTGGACTTTTGAAAACTTTTCTCCAATCCTCTAAGATTTTTCTTATTTTACCCTAAAATCTTTCCCTCATCATTGAATAAAGATGACGAGTGCCTGAACGCGAAGCGATCATCTACTCCATGGTATGTGAAGGCAGTAGGAAAGAAAAGTCATGATAAATAGATAATAGTAATCGTATGATTTGAGAGAAAAAAAAAAGATAAAGTAAGAAAATGTAAATCATCGGTGATGGAAACGTAACAAGAAATTTATGATCAGTAAATATGTGTTGAAGTAAAATATCTAAAAAAAGCGATAAGTGAGCAGGAAATTATGGTGGTTTGAGGCTTCGATTCCATTTAGAAGTAGAGAAAGGATAGTTGAATTTTTCATTCAATTGCGTAAATATAGTTTGTGCCTTGATGAGAGGGTTTTCGTGAGTAGCAATGGTATTGAAGAAATTTCTAGAAAGTTTAATAATATAGTTGTCAATAGAATCAATTTTTAAATCTTGATGAATTGTAGAGTTGCGGACAAACCAGGGTGCACCAGTGATGATACGAAGAAGTTTGTTTTGAATAATTTGTACAGATTTCTTGTTAAATTGTGCAGCTAGATCCCAGATTGGGGCAGCATAGGTAAGGATAGGCCTAAGAACTTGTTTGTAGAGAAGAAGTTTGTTTGACAAAGTTAATTTAGAAAATTTATTAATGAGTGGTAGAGTGAGATAAAAATTTTTTCAACATTTTTCTTTGATTTTTTGAATATGAGCTCGAAACCTAAGTTTATTGTCTATAATAAAGCCGAGATATTTAATATTAGTCGCCCATTCAATTTGTTGATCAAAAAGGGAGAGATTAATATATGGTTGTCTGGCGTGTCCTTTTCGGAAAATGATGACTTGAGATTTAGAGACATTAATTGCGATGCGCCATTTAGTTAGCCAATCCTCTAGGATATTCAGAAAATTTTGAAGAGTATTGATGACATAAAGAATAGAAGCACCTTGGGCAAGAGCAGCAGAATCGTCAGCAAATAGGCAAGTGGAAATGTTAGTGCACTGAGGAAAGTCATAGGTAAAGATATTGTAGAGAATAGGACTTAGAACGCTTCCTTGAGGTGTACCAGCACTAATACGATCGATTTTGGAGAATTCATTATGAAGTCGAACTTGAAATTTTTAAGATATTTTTAAGATAATTTGTTGGAAATGAGTTTGATCATTTTTGTAGATGTCCATTATCCAAGTTGGAAATGACATCTAGAAAGACAAAAAATATGATAATTTTGATTGATCGTAGAAGTTGATGACAAGTTGAGAAAGAATCCAAAAGTATGGAATTTTTATCGCAAAAAGAAGTAATATGGCTCACTAAGAGTTTTTTAAAGTTTTCCTACACAGCTAAGGAGACTGATGGGCCGATAATTTTTGAAATTTCCTATCTTGGCCAGGTTTAGGGAACATGATGATATTTGCTTTTTTTCCAGATAGGAGGGAAGTAGTGATATTTAGTACAGCTGTTGTACATTTTTGAAAAGATGAGTAATGGCATTAAGGGGGAGACACATTAAGGCTTTATTTTTTGGCAGGCAGAAAGAGTTGAGATTCTTGATTAAGTTTATCAGAAAAAAAAATATTGTTATAATTTTGATGATCAGCTAGAAAGGAAGTTAGATGCTCAATTTGAGGATCCAACCAGTGTTTTCTTGAAGGTTTTCAGCAAAAAAGTTCGCTTTTTTGGGATAGTTTTTGGGATATTTTTGGTAAAATGTTTGTTAATTTTGAAGACAGAATTATCTTCTGGATTTAGGCTTAATAAAAATTCATTCCATCTGTCATTTTTTAATTTGTGAATCCTTTGCTTTATTTCTTTTTGAAGCTTGTTGACGGATTGCTGGAATGGAGGAAACCTGGTATCTTGCCATAATTTTCGAATTCTGTTTTTTTCCGCAATTTTAGAGGTGATTTCAGTAGGAAGTTTTTGGTGTGGTGTACTGAGTTCTTTAGATTTGCTAGCAAGGTTGATAGCAGAAGTAACAGAATAGTTAAATTTATCAATTATTTTGTCAATATCTTGAATATTGGAGATGACTGGATTACCAGGAATGCTTTGAGAGAGAATTTTAGTAAAAATATTCCAATTGCTAGTTGTGATTATGCTATTGAGGAAGGGCGTAAATGAATTATGAGAGACTTCAACTATCACAGGGTTATGATCACTGGAAAGATCGTTGATAGAAGAAGCCGGCCCGGCGTTTAAATTTTTAAGAAGTGCGATGTCAAGAGTACTATTGCAAGGATTGTGAAGGCAGAAATATGTGGGATCATTAGGAGCAATAACATTGAATGCATTAAGATTTGTCAATCGAAGAGAATAAAACCATTTATGTTGCTGTGTCCATTATTCCATGCAGGATGCTTGGAATTGAAGTAGAAGTACTTGTTGATTGGAGTTCGCTATTGTATCAAGTTCTTGTGTGAGGAATCTACCAATTGGAGGGCGATAAATGCTAGCAACAGTAATTTTTAGGTTATTCTGAGATTAATAACAATAGCAGAGTTTTCAAAGCTGGTTGTAGTAAAATGAATTTGATGATGATTAATATTTTTATGAATGTAGATAGCCGTGCCCCCTCCTCTGTGGGTAAGACGATCGAGCGATATATGATATAATTTGGAATTTTGAAGGAATCGCCTGGTCGAAGATGTGTTTCTTGGAGAGCAATTACATGAGGTTTATTTTCAGATATAAAAATTTGTAATTCATTAACTTTTCCTTTAAAACTATTAGAGTTCCAAGTCACGCATAAGATAGAATTATTGGTCGATCTATTGAATGTTATTGACTGGTTGATTTTGAAGAGCATTTATTAAAACAGAAAGATTTGAAAGTACCCCAACTAATTGTTGCAGAATGAGTGGAATTGGAGGCGTTTCCGTGGAAGCCTGCAGAGTATTGGAAGAAGTAGTATGATGAGAGGTCTGGGTAGGAAGAGTTGGAAAGTCATCTGAAGAAGGAGGAAGAGTTGGAGAAGCGTTCTGATGAGCGGGAAGAGACAATTGGTTGGAGTTCTCAGGCTTCATTTGTTGTGCTTGTTTTTTTAAGTCTCTCCGTCCAAACGTTGACCTTCGGGGGAGGAGCAGGAGTGAAATTAGCAGGGTTTTAGGACAACCTGAGAAATTTGCAGTATGCTCTCCAGAGCAAAGGGCGCATTTGGGAGCTTCATCTGGCCTTTTGGTGCATTCTTTGGTGGCTATATTATAGTCGATGCATTGTAACCACAGAAAGGTTTGAGATGCATCGTAAATGAAAATAAATCAGGTCATTTTTTAATTAAAATTTTCTTTGATATTTAAAAATATATGGGTACAAGATTTGTTTCAAACATTTCCAAAATAAATATCAAAATGGTGGGGTGAAAAGGAAAAACATTCTTTCTTTTCACCCCCTGAGTGGTTCAAGTAAAGTACAAACCCACAAAAAAAATAATGATTAAGAGTTTCAATAATCCAAGTCATAAATAGAATTATTCTTTTGACAATGAGATTTCGGATGAGAGAGTTGAGTTCTTTGAGCACAGTGCACATCTCCATTAAGTAGAATAAAGAAGTGAACAGAAGGTTCATTTACTCATTGGTGACTCACATCTATTCAGTAGCACCGAAATTCGAAACATAAAATTGAGAATAAATTAGAGTTTCTAAAAAACAAACCAGAAGGGGAAAATATTAGAAAAAAGATGCGCCATATCCATGCAAGTATTTAGAGAGGCTGAACTTGGGAAGCAGTTTTGATATTTAAGTTTCAGGTGATCAATTTGTGTTGCAATGTATTTAGTTGGATGGCTGTAGTCATAAATATTTCATCTTTGCCGCTTTAAAAGTAGTAGAAGATTGCTTATCGGAAAGATTTTTAAGGTTTTCAACGGAACCAAAAAGGAGATAAATTCCTTCCAAAATTCTTTCATATATTCCTGAATCTGAGTTTTTTTTTTTTTTTTTTAAATTTTATTTTATTATTAAGATTTTGTACTAAGTTGTCAGTTATATATAGAAGAAGCATAAGGAGGAACATATTTATAACTTCGGAGATGCTGACTTTATTGTAGACGTTACGGATTGTGGCGGCTTTGTAAAGGTTGCGTAGTGTTATTAAAATCCATACGGCAAAATAAAAGACGATAATCAATTTTCACATTTACATCTTTATTCCATTTTTTAAATTTCGTAATACCAACAAAGTTCTGTTTTATTCTAGCGGGAAAATTACCTTTTTAACAGTGAAAGTAGAAGTAGTTCAATTGTATTCCATTTTCCATCAATAGGTGTCGCTACATCACTCCCCTACCAGTAACAAAGTTACGTTACTTTAAAAATGGTAGAAGAATTAATATATTTATACAAATAATAGCGAACAAATACACATTGATACAAATTTAAATTGTACAAAATAATTACAAATACAATTACATATAAACATTTACATACAATAAATCAAGTTAATTTTTAAAATTGACATGGACGAATTATAATTTTGAAGAAAATTCAATAATGTCATTGAAACGAACAGGAAGTTTTACTTGTCTTCCACAACGTGTTGTTGTGTTTGGTTGTGCAACTTGCTGACTTGGTATAAATGTTTGCTCACTCGGCACAGATGTATGATCATTTGATGACGTTGGATTCAGATGTTCATTAGGTTGTAACACATATGCCGGTTTTAATCTATCCACGGAAATATTAACTTGTTTATTTTTAATTGATAGAAGAAAGTTTTTCGGGGATCTTTGCAATACCAAATAGGGTCCTTCATATGGGGGTTCTAAAGGTTTTTTAACTCTGTCAATTCGCAGAAACACATGTGAGCATGTGTACAAATCTTTTGGAATGAATATCTTTTGTTGACATTTGTTTTTGGATTGGTATGGTTTTAAGTCGGCCATCTGTTTTCGGAGATTGCTTACAAAGTTATCATCTGATATTGGCAATCTGGATTCTTCAAAGAATTCTGGCCAGGTAATTTAATAGTTTTTCCATAAACCATTTCAGCTATTGTATACTTACAGTCCTCATGTAGAACACCTCGCAAACCCATAAGAACCTTTGGTAATGTGTCCGTCCAACGAACGTTGTTCATGACATCTAATAGCTGTTTTCAAGATACGGTGAAGACGTTCAACTTTTCCATTACTCTGAGGATGGTAAGAAGACGTATGGTTTACTTTAACACCACATAGCGCAGCTAAACTTCGAAATAGTTCTGAAATAAATTGAGTGCCTCTGTCAGTAATAACACAAGTAGGTACACCAAATCGGGTAATCAATGTTCATAAAAAGCTTTTGCTATACTTTCTGTAGTGATATTTGATAACGATACCACTTCCATCCAAGAGGTAAACCGATCAATACACGTCAAGCAGTATGTGTATCCATTAGAAGGTGAATAAGGTCCAATTAAATCCATATGAACGACACTAAATCTCTCATCTGGTGCTTGAAATTGTGAATATTCTGATTTTGTATGTTTAGTTATTTTATTTTTCTGACAGTTGATGCAAGTTTGAGTCCACTGTTTAACATCTTTTTTCCTATTTGACCAAATGAATCTTTTAGTTATTTCTTTTACAGTAGTTCGAATTCCAGAATGAGCTAAACTGTGAATTATATTAAATATTGTCGTTCGAAAATGTTTTGGTATGAATGGTCTGATACTGGAAGTAGAGGTATCACAATGCAAGAGCTTTCCTGATGGCAATTGGTGTTCTTTAAAATGTAATGATTTGGAATGTAATTTCAATTGTTGTAGTTCATTATCATTAATTTGTGCATCTTCTATCACGTCATAATCAACAATAGGTGAATCGATGTTCTCAATTCTAGACAGTCTGTCTGCTACCACATTGTTTCGACCACTGATATGGTATAGGTTAGTAGAGAATTGTGAGATATATTGTAGATGTCTTAGTTGTCTGGGAGAGGCTTTATCATTGTTTTGCTTAAAAGCGAATGTTAACGGCTTATGATCAGTATAAATATCGAAATCTCGACCTTCAAGTAAATGCTTAAAATGTTTAATGGATAAATATATACCCAAAAGTTCACGGTCGTAAACGCTGTAATTTTTCTGAGCATCATTAAGTTTTTAGAAAAAAATGCAATTGGCTTCCATCCATTTGGTTCTTTTTGTTGAATAACTGATCCAATAGCCCAATCAGATGCATCTGTGAGAAGTGCCAGAGGGTAATCTGAGTTGGGATATGCCATTAACGCTATTTGAGCAACATCTTGTTTGCATTTTTCAAAACTTTGTCTAGTTTCATCGGTCCATGGTATTTTGGCGTCGATCTTTTTTTGTAGATCCTTTCAAAAGTTCATGTAGAGGGGCTTGAGTTTTTTACGGCATTATTTATATAATTACGATAAAAATTGATCATTTCTAAGAAGGAACGTAATTCGTGCATAGTTTCTGGCAATGGATATTCTATGATAGCTTTGATTTTTGAGGTTGAGGTTGTGAGCCTTCCGCAGATATTTGATAGCCTAAAAATCTATTACAGGTACTCCCAAAACTGATTTGCTAACATTAATCCGTAGACCATATTTATCTAAGCGCTAGAAAACTATTTTAAGATGTGAACGATGTTCTTCCTCGCAAGAAGAGGCGATCAACACATCATCTAAGTATGGAAACACAAAGTCTAGACCATAAAGAACTTCATTTATAAACCTTTGAAATGTTGCTGGGGCATTTTTGAGACCAAAACTCATCACATTGAATTGATAAAGTCAAAAGGTGTGATTATGGCAGTTTTTGCCTTATCTTCATCTGCTACAGGAATGTGATAATACGCTTTAGTAATGTCAATTTTAGAAAATATAGTTTTATTAGTTAAAATATGTTGAAAATCCTGGATTCGAGGTATGTTATATCGGTCAGGTATAGTTAAATCATTCAATCTTCTATAATCACCACACGGACAAAAAGAACCATCTTTCTTTGTTACTATATGTAATGGACTTGCCCATTCTGAGCTAGATGGACTAATAATGTTATTGTCTAGCATATATTTAAATTCTCTTTTAGCAATTTCCAACCGTTTTGGATCTAATTGTCTTGCTTTACAATTTATAGGTTGTCCTTTAGTTATAATATGATGTTTTTTACATTATGTTTAACATTTGAAACAAGAAAATTTGGTTTTGTTATATTAGGATACATAGAAAATAAATCAGAATATTTACATAAGCTGCTCGTTGTATTTACACTTTCATTAATAGAGATAGGTGCAATGTCACCATAAACTGCAAGGTTAGTTACACCATCAATTAATCTTTTATGCTTGATATCAATTAATAAATTGAACTTATTTAAAAAATCTGCACCTAGTATAGGTTTACTAATTTTAGCCACAATAAACGGGAATTGAAATTCTCGGCGCAAACCTAGATCAGTATTTAAAATTTCTGTACCAAAAGTATCGATTGCAGTATTATTTGCAGCATATAATTTATAGTCACTAATAAATTTGTGTTTAGAAGTATAAGGAATAAGACTTACGTCCGCTCCACTGTCAACCAAAAAGTGTAAACCCGTTTTTTTGTCGTTGACAAATAGACGGAATTGACGGAAATGTTTTTGTATTTTCAGCAGCAGCGTCTGCCGTTAATTCTGTTGCTGATTCTGGTTTTCCGAAGGATTATTTTCCATGCACATGGAGCTTGGCATTTATCAGGAAAACATTTATCTCGAAAACGAAAATGGTAATAACAGTATTTGCCAAAAGGATTGTAAGAGCGATTGCGAGACTTACTTCGATGAGAAGAAGAGTATCGACCTCTATTTCTTGGTTGGGAACGAGATTTCCTTTTGACACTCAGTTTTGCAAGTTTATTATCCAAAGATGCAATTTGTAGTTGTAACTCAGTTATGGCATCTGATCCTGATGAAACATTATTGCTTACGCAGTAAAGTTCTTGTTTTGGTTGCATTTCAAGAATACGATCCGCCATTAATGCCAGTTTTTCAATTCCTTCATCACTAACTAGTAAAATATTCCGCACGGAATCAGGCATTTTTTGTAGAAATAACGTTGTTAGCACTTTGTCAGTAATTCCATCAGTAGCCAGGTTTCTCATTTTTTGTAAAAGTTGACTGGGTTTAAGATCTCCCAAATCAAGTCCTGTAAGTAGTCTCTGAAGACGCTTATTTTCGCTTTCTTTAAAAGTATTCAGCAAACGTTCTTTAGCAGCGGTATATTTTGTTCGATTATCATCACTTATAATGTCACACAAACTTTCAACAAATTTCGGTTCTAATTGCGAAACTAAGTAGTTGAATTTTGTATCCTCGGCTGTTATTCCACAATTTGAAAATTGTGCTTCAACTTGAAAGAACCAATTTCTGGTTTTTCTGCCCAAAAAGGAGGTATTTTGACACTTACCCGCGCTACTTCATCTTTTTCGCCGATCCATTTGTTTCAGTCATTTTGTAAATAAATCACAGTTTGCAAACAATTCACGGGTCACCAAGTATGTGGCGGTATTGTAAAGGTTGCGTAGTGTTATTAAAATCCAGACGGCAAAATAAAAGACGATAATCAATTTTTACATTTACATCTTTATTCCATTTCTTCTAAAGCCAACTGCGTAATACCAACAAAGTTCTGTTTTCATTCTAGCGGGGAAATTCCCTTTTTTAACAGTGAAAGTAGAAGTCGTTCAATGTGTATTCCATTTTCCATCAATAGGTGTCGCTACAAGGTGCAGACCAAGAAGAATTGTGGTGATCAGTGAGATCAGTTTCCATACTGTTTTCGTCCAGATGTAATTTATCAACATTTTTGAAATTTCTTCAATTTTAGCAGGAGGTATGTTGTCTGCATCACTAGGACCAAGATTTTCATCAGGGTTAAGGCAAGCAAATTTGGAAGATAACTTGATAACAGTGGGATCACTGGTATTAGGCCGTTTAGCTAAATCTTTTCTTTGCTTTTGTGGGACCTTAATTTTTTTCGTTTTAGTAGGAGTAGTTACCGAGTTGTTTGAATCATTGAGTTTCTCCAAGATGACTCATTTGCTTCCTTAAGTTCTTATTGGTAATATTAGAAAAGCGTAAGTTGTATAAAAGATCTAAATTAGATATATGAGGCTCAATTTTTAAGCAATTTTCAATATTGTTCAGATGATCATTGAGGTTTTCACACTCAATGAATGATGAAAAATTGTTGATGCTAATATTAAGTTGATCAATTTCTTGTATAAGTTAAACGCTGTCGGGTTAGTATTAACGTCAATCAAAGGAAGCATACTGGTTGATTGGTCAGCAGGGGAGAGAGACATGGTTGTACTGTTACAGAAGAGCGAAACTCCTTCGACAACAGCCATAATAGAATAAAATAAACAAAACCAAATATTTAAAAAAAACTATTAACTAAAACAGAAAATAAATATGCGCTTTACTGAGTAAAGGCAGTGAGAAATGCTCGTAGCTAAAAAAGCCCGAACAATTCTGCGCCTACACAGTAAAATACTGAAGAAAAAAAAAAAGAATTCTAGAATTTAGCTACTCATTTTATACAAAATAATAACATAGAACCAAAAAAATCAAATAGAGAAAGGTAATAGTGATTAAGACAGAATAAGAGGGGAAAAATCACATACCATTGAGGAGAAACGTTAAAAAAAAAACCGATTTGAGGGAGAGGAAAAAACACGTCCGCTCAGCTCAAAGTCCAAACGATAATTTGAAAAATCTTTCCCTAATTTCCTAGGAACTTTTTGTGTTTAATCGTTTATATTTTTAACCTTTAGATCTGGCAACACTGATTCGGATAGAAGCAGCCTTTTCATTTTATTAAGTGCGAAACTGTGTTTAAAAGTTTGAGGCCGCCATATTGAAGTTATCTTACGAAATTGTTGTTACCGGCTAAATTAGGTTTTCTTGCCGTATTAGAATTAATTCTTTTTTGATTTTACGTATTTCCTAAAATGAGTGATCGTGAAGTATGTATTATTCATATACTTAATTTATTGAATTGCTGTATTAGTTGATTGATTTAGTATATAGAAAAAGTCAATTCTTGTTTTGCTGTTGTGTTTTTGTATGTTGGTATTAGACGAGTAAAATATTTTAATACATTTAAATTGCTTTTTTCAGTAAAATATGAATCTTCACTATTCAATATGTTGTTAAGTTTCAATTATTATTCAATTTGATTATAGTTGAGTGATACAGTTTGATATTGTTTGGAGTTTTGCGTGTGAAATAATGCGTGCTTTGATGATATTGAAATATTAATTAACCATTACAAATTGATCTCTGTATATATAATTGCAATTTTTTATTTTGAATTTTGTTTGATTAAATAACTTAAAAGCTCCAACTTACGTTTGTTTTTAAATGTTTAGGGTTAGCTATATACTATGGAATACGAGTTCAGTTGTAAAATTAAAAACTTAACTTTAAAAGTTATAAATTGAAAATCCAGCACATTATATATTATGAGCATATGAAGGAATTATGCAATGAATTGATGTGTCAAAGTAATATTCAATTCTTGTTACTAAACAGTGTAGAAAAAATTTGAGTGCTCGGGTTGATTTTAACTATTTGTTATTAAGATTTTATGCAATTTGTGTATAGGAAAAAACCCTAAACAAGTAATTCTGATCTAAATGCTTTACAACTTGTAATTAATATAAATAATTTTTTGCAAGTAAAAAATATGTTAGTTTGGTTTTAAATTATTTTTTTACAACTATCATATTTAATGATTTGTATATCCCGATTTGGACTTACATTAAAATAATTCTTTTACCAATTTTGTGACTGTAGAAGTAGAGCTTTTAAATAATGTATGTGTATGAAGTTAAGATGTTTTAAAAAGAAGCTTCAACTAGTTTTCAATCTTTGTTCCGAAATGAAAGATCAAATTACCAATCCAAATCACCTATAGAATATATGTAAAAATATATGTGTGTGTGTGTGGTATTTGATGTAGAAAATATTTATCAAATTTTTTTATACACATGGCATAAAACTAATAGTATTTAATGAGGTTTTCTTGATGAATGTAAGAACGATTTCTAATCTTCATATTTGTGAGGGATATAAAAGAAACTCGTAAAGAAGATTGTATATCACAGCTCAAAGTATTTTTTTAATATAAGCCTTTTTTTTTTCATCTAGTATACACTGATGTATGATGTAACATTTTATCTTTCATAAAAATACAGCTTTTTCCCATTGCCAACTGTTTCTTTTCATTTTTTGAAAATAGTTTATTTATCTCTGAAGCTTCTGTCACTTTGCAAAGAGCTTTGGTTTTTGTAGAATTGATATTTATGTAACTACTGAAAGAAATGTCTATGCATTATAGGACGGAATTGTAACAAAAATACGATCATTGACTAATCCCCCAATGGCTAAACAAAAAATTAAGCTTCAATCAAAAGAAAATTCTCTGTATTTTGTAAAGGATAAATACTTCTATGTGATTCTTCATAAAATGTTTTTAATATAGTTTTTTTTCAATTTGAAAAATAAAATTTACTATAAATTTAAAGTATTAAAAAAATTCGTGAAAAATTATTTTAATGTGATCTGTATGCAAGTTCTTGGTGTGTGCTAAAAGTAAATAAAAATCCAATATTTACAACTGATAATTTTCAAATTGAGTGTAAATATATATCCTGATAACTTTATTGATGTTTGTCCTTATAAAACTGTTATTGTTATATAACTGAGGGAATTAATGTCTTGGAATTTCACTGATGTAAAAAAAAGGATTAAAACTGTAAAATTTTACCCATATTCAGGAGTAATAGTTATTTGATGAAGTATTATTTTAAAAAGTTTTGTTTTGTCACAAAAATAAACTTGAAATTGACCCATAATTATTTAACTTGAAATTTTCCTAAATACTAATAGTTATGAAATATTTATTGCAGAATAGTCCAGATGTTGTTGGAAACAGTTCTGAAAGACAATCATTAGAAGAAAAGACTCCTTCTGCTGAGGGTTCTCCCTCACATCCAGCTGAAGAAAGGAGATCTCACAGTAGAGGTCGTAGTCGATCAAGGTCTCATTCTTTCCGCAGACGTAGATCCTATTCTAGATCCAGGTATTAATTTATTATTTGTTTGGAGGTGTTATGATAGCTAAAAATTTTACAATCTTAATACAAACATGATAAATTTCATTTTTATTTAATGGTCATTCTTAATAATTCTAGTTTCACCTTTAATGCATATTAGTATGGTGATAAAATATTTTAAATCAAATTTCTTATAGGTTGTTATAAAATATTTGGGTTTCTAGTTTTTTTGGGAAAAAAATGGATTTAATATTTTCTTATTTAAAAATAAATGAAGTGGTTGGTAACAATTGTTACAAATGTAGATCGTCGCCACCAATTGGCTAGATTTTCTGAAAATTCATCTTTCTTTGTGAGATTATCTTTGTAGGCAAATAGAACTAATTGTTAGATTTCCTTATAAAATCTAATATGTATGAACTCAAACTAAAAATCAATTTTACTTTTGTATGATATTTATAGAAATTTTTAAAGAGAACTGGTACTTAATAGTATTCAAATTAGAATTTGAAAATGAATGCGACTTCGCAAGATAAAAAAAAGTTGTTCTTATTTATTATGTATTTTATTAGTGTATTAGAACAGTGCAGTGAAATTAATATGCATAATTTAAATTCAAAGATTAACTGGAATTTTTTAAAGCAGTTATTGTAAATATGTTTCTTCTAAAAATTACTAAAATTGTAATTTCTTATAACCAATTTTAAAATTCCCAGTATAGAAAAATTTGTAACAATTTAATTTTTAGAATTTTCTTAATTTTGTATATTTCTTAAGCCTTTTTATATCTTTGTTTTTAAAGTGGTAAAATTAGTAGTTATTTAGCTGAAAATTGTTGAATAAATTGCTAGTTAAATTGAACTTTTTAATTAAGTAGAATTTTTAATTTTTCTCCTTGTAGAAATAAAGATCAATGTCAGGCATTTTAATATAAAATATATAATCATTTTTTGAACTTTTACCTTAAGATTTTATCTTTGTAGATATTATTTAAACAAGATTTATTTTTATTTAAGATTTCTATCACACAGTAACATTTGATCAAGTATTAATGTTGCAAGTATTTATTAGTATAAATTATCCACAATGTTATGTATTACTTAATTTGCATAATTAATGTTGTTTACAAATTACTTTTGTTCTAAAGCTTTTTTATTATTTTCATGATCAATACTTTTATATAATTTTTATAACATTTATTCAACAAAAATGATTGCATAGCCAGTCATTTATGTTCTTTTCGTAAAATTGATAAAAATGAAATTTTTCTTGTGTATAGTAAAACTATTGAAAATCCTGATGAAGTTGAAACTGATGGTCCAAGGTTAGTGTTAATTGAATTATTTTAAGGCTTTGTGCAATGACACAATGTTATCTTTAAAGCATGAATTTAGTGTAGACACAATTTTACTCTAAAAAATATTAAGGGTAAAATATTAATCCTGTCATCAGTTAAGAATGATTTCAGTGCAGTTATTTTATTAAAATGCTAAAAGCTGATTTTATTGTTTATTATAAAAAATAAGTTTTGAATATTTTTAATAACAATGCCTTTTAAACAAAATAATGAAAGAAAAAATAATACATGATTTCTTTAATTTGAATAGACTAACATCTTAATTAAAATTAATTGAATAATTATGATTAATGTAAATTTCTCCACAATATTTAACAATTTTGATATTGTTTTTGATGAAATTATATATATATGTAATAAAGTATTCCCTTTTTTTCTTGATTAAAATTTCATATAATTTTTTTTTTTTTTTTTCTTGTGGCTAAATATTAAATGAAGTTTATTTCAAGACTCAATAATACAACAGTGATTATATTCAATTTCGTGTAATATATATTACACGAAAAAAGTTAAGTCAGGAGTGATTGTGTTCTGAAAATGTGAAGCTGCCAATTTTAATATAATTTCCAAAAATGTTTAATTTATATATGGTTGATTTCTGTAAGCAATGGTAAAATGTAATAAATTAAGTAGATCATATGATGCTTTCTTTAAATTATATATTGTAATTTTGCTGGAAAAATCAAAGATTGTCATAATTTGTTTCATATACAGTTTATAATTTGTTTCATATACAGTTTCTAAAAATTTAACGTTTAGGAGATTTTAGTGGTTCCCACAATCATCCCCCCCTCCCCAATCATCCCAAAGCTAGTAATCCTTACCTTTCCATTTATATTTTTACTTATATTTGTATTTATTGTTCCTTTTTATAGACAAAAAATATATTTAATCAATTTTTATAGCTGTTTCTTATTGGCTATGAGATAATCATTTAAATAATAACAAAATTATAGCTGACAGGTCCTTATAAAAAAAAAAATTCCCATTTTTATATAAGTTCTTTGAAGGTATTATTTATCTTGAAAAGAGTAATTATTGGTATAAATAACAGTATAAAAAATATTTTAAGTGTGTAATTTGATGATTGAATAATTAACTAAAAATTTTACATTTTCTTTTAAAATCAAAATAAGTAATATGTTAACATTTTATTTGAATAGAAGCCACTCTAGCAGAGGTCATCGTTATCGGCATTATAGTAGATCAAGATCCCACAGCCCCCGACACCGCAGATAGTAAGTTTTTTTCTTTCTTTCCCATTAAAAGAAATTGTATATTATTGAATATTTCTTTGAAACTAATATGAAATATTTACTTTTTAGCTCAAGAAGTAGAAGTAGAAGGTGAGTTTTTTACTTAAATTTTTCAAAATATATTCTAAGTCTTTAAAATGCATAGTATAAAGCTATATGCATATTACTAGTTTAATATTTTCTTTTATGTGCTGTTATTAAAATTAGTAATTTCGAGATTTTATTATATTGTTTATTAAATGAGATGACTAATTTAGTTCACCTTATTAAAGATCTGTTCTGATTTCATATAGCTCAGTCAATTGAAAACTTTAAACGTTTTTAAAAATAGTTAAGTAAATGTGCATTATATTTATATTATTTATCTTCTCATACTCAATATTAATGTTCCTAATGCTTATAAAATTCTTGGGTTCCGCTAAAATATTTTGATTGTTATACAACCAGTTTGTTACTCGATTTACCTTTTCATCTGATTATAATCTCTTAACTTGCATTTCTTTGAGTGGTAAAAGCATTTCATAATTTAGGGATAAAATTAGTAAGTAATGATATAGCCGACAATCAAAATGAAAGTCTTCAATTGTCTCGGTTAATGTACATGCAGTATGGGATCAAATGAGGCAATATGAAACCTGTAATCATCTGTCACATTTTTATTGCACTTCTTAAAATTGTTGTTTAACAGAACAAAATAAGAGATTGTTACTGTTTTCAGAAGAAAGTAATCATAACTTTTTCAATTCATTGATGCCTCCAAAACTGTCTTGGTTTATGTGAAGAAGCTTGACCCATGTTTTATCCACAGTAATAAGTCCAGTTAAAAAAAATCATCACCTTACATCTTAAGTTCTTTAGGGGCATCAATTTTGTCAATATTTCAGCTTTGCTCTCTATTGTTTTAGTATCCATTTTATTGGCCATTTATTTAATTAATGCTTTTACAGCTGTTATATTTGCATTGGAACACAATGCGCTTCTCTTGAATCAGTAGACTTTCATAGATATCACACTAAATTTTCTATTTCACTCATGGTTGATGTGATGAACATGCATCACCATGCTTTACTTTCATTTTGTTGTATTTTTAAATAGGTTTTAAATTCGCCTGTCTAAAATGTGAGAAGAAAACAAATAGCTTGTGCCTTTAGTGTGGGGGGGGCAGCAATCTAAAGACACTGATTTATTTATTTGCTTTCTTTTTGTAAACTGCTTGTCTAGTATTGCCAACTTACAAGGTACTGACATTATGTTGAAAAAATTTATTTAACTCTTAATAGTTTTCATTTGACTGACTCTTGTATTGAGTTATTTAATTTTTGATTATCAATTTAGTATTTTTCGTAAAAACATATTTTGTTTTATTTCTCTGCAGTCGTTCATATTCTCCAAGACACTCGTATTCTCCTCAGTATAGCCCACGTCGTTCATATTATGATGATTACTACAGATATGGTGGTGGCAGCAGCAGCGGTGGAGGAGGAGGAGGAGGTGGTGGTGGTAGCAGCAAAGGCCGTTACTCATCACGATACAATCGTTCTCCCATGTCAAGTCGGCGAAGACATGTTGGAAATAGAGTATGTTAGATTTAATAAATTGAAAATATTTCAATATCAATTATTCATATATAATCTCATGCATTTTTCATGATTCATTGCATTTTCTTTCCTGAACAGGATAATCCAGAACCTAGTAGATGTTTGGGAGTATTTGGCTTAAGTTTATATACCCAAGAGAGGGAGCTGAGAGAAGTGTTTGGAAAATATGGCCCTATTGAAGATGTACAAGTGGTCTATGATGCCCAGGTTGATTTTATGATATTTTGTTTAGTTATTAAAAATTGTATTCTTTTTAAGAGTACTAGAATTTTGTTGCATTTCTATAAAAAGTGCAACTGTAAAAATACTGGAATGGTAAAAATAACATCTGATTTTAAAGTTACTAGTATGTCTATCAATAACCCTTTAAGAACTGAATTTTTTATATTTAAATTTTGCTTTTTTTAAATTTTTTACTAGAATTTTATTACAATGATACTAAAAATATGATCTATACTTCCCCCTGAGGCATGGGGGGGGGCATCAGAACGATTGCACAGGTTAGGCTTTTCCATGAAAAAATTTCAAAAATGCCTCATTGCAATCATACTTTCTTCTGGCAAAAATTCATACTTTCTCTGGATAAAAAAAAAACTTAAGAATTTAAGAGGTTTTAGAATCAAATTAAAAATATAAAAAACTATGTCTTGCTAACTTGAATTGTGGTGTTGATACACACAAGTTGCTTGTGATTATTTTTCTTTCCATTTTATGAATACTTTCAATAAAAAAAAGCTAATCTATATGATATACAACAAGCAATTCCTTATTTCTACTGTTGCAGATTTTGATTTTTTGTTTTTATCTCTCCTTTAAAACTTTTTTTATTCTGCCTGCTTTTAGCGATTTTTTCTCCCTTCCCACCACCTTTTTTGTGCCAAGTCTCCTCTTCTCCTTCCATTTTTATGGTTTTTTCAGTTTAGATTTGCTTTTTTTAGATCCCTGTTTTGCTTCCTAGGAAAAGGAAACAAATAAAAGAATTCTCACTGAATTCTTCACTTTAATAGCTAGTGAGTTTGCAACAGCTATCAATTTTGTTTAAATTCTAATATTATAAACTTCTTTAAACCTCCAAATTGTTGCCTTAAAATTAAATAATTTAATTAAATTTAAAATTCTGTTATGAATGGCTTCCCATATTTTCACATAAATTACACACTTAACATTTCTTGTTTTTATGAAAATGAGATCAACATTTATTTAAGCTTAGTTAGATGAAACATTCTGGTACTTAAATACAAAAATAACAAATTAAACATAAAATTAAATGTTGGTGTTAAAGGATTGTGAAAGTTGTTTACGTTTAATGATATATTAACAATCTAGTAGTTAAATAAGCATATAAGATTAATAAATATTAACTTTCCTGTATAATCTGGTATAAAAAGTAAATTTCGTATCACAAATACGTTAGAAAAAGAATAGTGATGAAGAGAAATGACATCACTCTTAAAATGGACAGGCTAGACAAGTTGCCATGAAAAACAGGGTTATTCAAAAAAAAATGAGTAAAAAGCAAAGTTGAATTAATTATTGTACTTAGTTGTGTAAAAGAGATCTGGCGAAATCTAAATCAAAAATTACAAAATACCCTAAAACTCGCATATTTTTTTGGTTTAGAAGGTACATTATTAATGGATGATTTTGAAAATGTTCTTTTAATTTTAAGCTTAGATTTGATTTGTTAATAGTTTAGTAAATTTCACTGCATGTATTTATTCTATATTTCTTTTAGAGCGCCGATCACGTGGATTTGCATTTGTGTATTTTGAAGATACTGATGATGCTAAAATGGTGATTAAAATTTATTGAATTTATCTGTATTGTATTCCACATATAAATCTTAAATTTTATTTTTAAGCAAATTACTTTTTTATTGCCCTATTTAGGCTAAGGAACGATGCAATGGTCAAGAAATTGATGGACGAAAGATTCGTGTTGATTTCTCCATTACTAAAAGAGCTCATACTCCTACTCCTGGAATTTATATGGGGAAACCTACATAGTAAGAAACTTCTAAATCTTCTTCTTCTTCTTCTAATAATTATTAACTTCAGGTAAGTTAATAATTATTCTGCTTAATATTTTAGAATATTTTTTTTTTTTAATCGATAGATAAACTTGATGTATTATTTTTATATTTATAGTTTTAAATTATCACTTGCTAAAAAATACAACCTAGCAAAGAATAATTTAATGATTTATTTTCTTTATGAAACAAACTTTAATCTGTTACTGTTGTTTAATTTTCAATAAAACATGTATATAATATTAAAATAGTATTAAATAAATATTGCTTTCGATTGACAGATAATTGTAGAAAATTAAAAATTAGTTTGTTTTAAAATAAAAATATTCAAAAATCTGAGGCATTTTTTTTCCATGTTGTGCTTTTGTGGTCTATAATAAATAGTTATATATATACACGTATTAAAGAATATATTTGTGTATATATTAAATAAAGACTACTTTAAGTAAAAGAAAATATTTCAAGTATCTATGCGATATATATTTCAAGTTATATTAATAGAATGAACTTCAACACTTAGTTCTAGTTTTATAGTTTTGATATTCATTGATTTATATATGCTGATTTCTATACTATATGTATAAAATAAGGTAAATCAGCTACCTTAAATGTCACCTTGACAAATAAATTTTTGAGTAAACATGTATTCTGCATTAATATCTTTAAATTTTTTTTAATATATTGTGTTTCTACTGGTATTTGTCTATTAAATGAATTGATTAATAATAAAACTGTTTCTTGTCTTTAATTTTTTTTATGCATATATTATAAGTTATTTTATTTCTTTGGTATTTAAATAAAATGTGAATTTTACAATAGGGATAAGAATCAAAGTGTTTTGTCTTAATGGCTTTATTTATTGTTAGAAAACATGTACATTTTATGTCATCTTTAAATCTATTTCTATTTTATTGAAACTACTTTCAATTTGTTACTAATTTTCAACTACAGGGCAAGCTGTTTTAGTACTTACATATGTTAAATTTAAGACAGAATTTGAAATATAATTTTTCTGAATTTGGAATATAATTTGTTGTATAACTTAAATAATTAATTTTAATCTGCGATTTTTTTTTTTTATTAAAAGGTTGTACATGTATAAAAGAATTGAGTTAAGTTTGAAACTTCTATAATATAATGGATTTTATTTAAATTGATAAAATATTATCCAAACTAAATTTAGAAATGTTTTCAGATGTAGTGTACAACATGTTAATTAGGTTTAGTAATGAAATATATCAACATGCTATGAATTGCTTTTACTAGACATTACCATAATTTTTATTTGCAATATAATAAAGCAAAAGAAACATATATATTATATTCCACCTTCATAGTTTTTTTTTTTTATAGCAAGAAATAACAGTAATTTTGCGAGTTTCAATAATGGATTCTGAAATAAAATATTCTGTCATATATCTGAAGATGGAAACTATCAAATAGTTAAGAACTATAGCTATGCCTGGGCTTTTGTTATTAGAGTACCATTTTTTCTCCTTTTATTTTAAGTTTTAAAAATTTTCTTTCTTCTTTCTAGCCCAAAATTTGGTGGTCATAGAGATGGAGGCTATCGTAACCATTCCCCTTCTCCTTATTATGGGAAACATCGATACTCTCGTTCACGATCTCGCTCATATTCTCCCCGTAAGTACGGGTACTACTGATGAGATTGGATAATGTCAGTACATACTGTTGAAATATAAGATCTTTTTTCTTTTTAGTTTGACGTAGTGACTAAGTGATCGTTTACTGATACTTATCTAAAAATTCATGGACTTAAAAGTACTGTTGTAACGAATATATACATTACTGTGAATAATTACCATATGGCTAGCTTGTAAATATGCTTCATAAATGTATCAGTATTTTTTTCTGTTAATATGCAAATTATTCATTATATCACTTTATTATTTTGTATTTGGCTCTGTATTTGTTTGTTTTATTAATATTTGATATGCAGTGCCTATTTTGTTACTGTCCATTATTCTTGATAGAATAAAATTCTGATACTGACTCACCTTATTTTTGTTTGAATTTCTAAGGTTTCTGGGAAAGAAGAAATTTATGAAGAATTAAAATCTTCATTAAGAAGATGAATCTTAAAATGATTTTGAAGCGGAAAAATAATTTTCACATTAGAAGCTAAGAAATTACCCTGTAAGAAAATGTTCAAGTTTAGATTATGAAGCTTAAAAATACCAAAAGAAAATTGGGAGTGAGAAATTATTGGGTCCTCACAAAACTGAAGACAGAAGCAAAGTTACTTGAAGTTATATTTGAAGACAGAAGTGGTTCTTGAAGATCTGAAAGTCTCCTTTGATGTTTGCTTTAGTCTATAATCAAACATCAAGTGAGCATTCATGGCCCCTTTTCTAAAGAAAGCTTATTTAATATATTATGGTATAAAGTGTATTCCATTTTAGATAAATTTTATACTATTTATAACTAGTTAACTTCTTATTCTGATAGCTTAATATAGGTTTTAAATCTGAAGTAAATCTAATTTTTCTTAAAGCATGAGTATTCCTTCGTATTTAAGAGGGTTATATTAAATCATATAGTAATTATAAGTAATTAGATTTGTTATTAATTTAAAAAGTTGAGCATAATTACTTAGCTTAAAAATTTTGCCTTCAATTAAAAAAAAAAAAAAAAAGTAAATGCTTACAATTTTAATAGAGTATTACCCTTACTTTGTATTATGTTATTTACATAAACTGGTCAAAAAAGAATGAGAATGAATTTATTATTCATGAAATGGATTTTTAGTCTTTTTTTTTTTTTTTAAATAATTAGCTGTCATAGCTAAAAAGTTAGTTCTATGCATCTTTAATTCCTTGAATATGTGTTTGATTCCGTTTTTAAACTTTTCTTTATAAGGCCATTGAGGAGTTGAAATGCTGTTGTCTTGAGCTTTGGTTTTTGAGGAGAGAATAGAATTAAGTCAAAACTGTATGGAAAATTTCTTGCATACTTTTTGGTCCAAATTATGGATAACAATGTTGCAATATGACAACACAAACTCTTGTGAGTAACTACGTCTGTATGCAGCTCAAATAATTTTCACCATATTTTAGTTTTGTCAGATATGCTACAGTTCAAAATTTTATAATATGAGCTCATAACTGTTCTGCAAACTCTTATTTCCTTAGTTATCATCTGAGTTATAAAAAATTACATCATTCTCGATCTCTTTTGACTAACTTGTATTAAAAATTATAAATAAAGTTAGTTCAACAAGTTAGTCATACTTTTATAAGCCTACACAAATTTTAGGTCCCCCTCTTGCTTTAATAATTTTTAAATGCTTCTTCATTCCATAATTATATATATTAATATTAATGTATGTATATATCCTTTGTAATTGTATGCTTTTGATATGTAATATGAAAGAATGATGGATCTAATTTTTGAACCTGTCTTCGATATCTTGAGTAATAATTCATGTACAATTTAAAAGTACTTTTTAAATACATTAACAGTAAATGACATTAATAGAAAGCTTGAAAATGTCATTCAGATGAAATTTTTTAAAGTAAGTTTTAAGAAAGCAGTGAAGCTTTTATCAATTATTGAAGAAAAAGCAAAGGCTTTCAAAATATTAAATTGAGTATTTGAAACAGATTTTATTGATTCAACAATTAAATCTTCAACAAATTCATAGTTGAAATTATAACAATATTCTTTGTTACAACTTATGATTCATGTGTGCCTGTATGACAGTGCATTTTAAAATTAGCACGTCTTAAAAATGATTATAGTGATGCCTCTGGGCCTTTTTTCATTCCATTTATCATCTGTATTTATTCATGTCAAATTTTCTAATCTCTCCCAGTTTTGTGGCCAGAGAACATTCACCCAGGGGGAAAAAAAATCTTATGCTAATTTCAAATTATGTCTTACTTTAAAGCTATATAATTAATGAATTTGTTTTAATATATAGCTGTTTCCTGTTCACTCTTTTTCAAGTTAAAGTCTTCTGTTAACTATGGCTCACTATCGAATACATTTTTGATGTTGGGAAATTGTTACCTAAAAAAATCTTAGTTGTAATATTTGTTTTGTAAAAGTTTCAGCAATATAGTATTTATTCCATATTAATCCACATTTCATATATATATTATTCCTTTAATTATCCTGCTCTTCAGTAAATTAATATTTACGAGGATTTAAGTCTCATTTTTTAAAGCATTGATAATTGTGGAAAGAATTGTTTGTGTTTAAAAGTAGTTTATGTGTAATAAATATTTGTTGATTCTATTGAGAACAAAATACACAAAATTGGTAAATTATCAATGGTAAAATTATTAGAAAATGAACTTATAATTACATCACAATTTTACACAGTTTATTAATTTTTTAAGACTTTTTGAATAGCAGCTTAAAAGTAAAGTAAAAATTAGTGGTAATGATCAGTCTTTTTTTTTATAACTGTTAACTGGTGCATGATTTTAAATTTTAACTAAGTAAACATTTAAAGTAGGTATCTGTATTTTTAAATGCATTTGATTAGTTCTCAAATTGAAGAAGCCATTTTCCTATTCTTGCTCTCTAGTAATTATTCATCTGCGAAACAGACTTGCTTGTTGTTACATTAAACACTAAATTTTTAAATTCTGCTCTTGCTGAATGCCATTTAAATTAATAAAGAAAATTTTTGTATTTGAATGCTGGATATATAGCTAATTAGATCAAATGAATGATATTTATCGGTGATCCCGAAGACTTAATTATTTATATATGATTTGAAGAAAATTCTGCGTTCGCAGAATGAGTCATTTTATAAAGTTACTAATGTCTTCGTTAGTTTCTCTTTTATTCATGTCTTAAGTTTCTAAAATACTTGATCAAATTACATAACTAAATATAAGCATTGAAACAAAAGGTAAGTGTTTTTTTCTTTCATTCATATTTATTATTAGCATTGAAGAAAGAAACTTAATACACCTACATTTCCTTTTGCAAATTAATATGCATATGTTTAATGTTTTCATTTTTAGCTGAAGTAAACTCATCCATTTTTGAAAATGTAGCTTCAAATTTTTTGCATTGCGGAATAAAATATTTTTTCCTTATTTGTTTACATTTATTTTAATAAACTGTTTCTTCATTCTTCAATGTTTATAATTTTTGAAGCTAGTTACTAACTAAATCATGAAATAAAATTATTGAACTTGTAAATAAGTTATTTATTTTTTTTTGTAAGATTGTACAATCAAGAAACCAGCTTTTCATTAAGAATAATAGTTAATAATAAAATCTAAGATTTATAAGAATAGTAGTTTATAAATCTTAGATTTTATTATTCATATTAATATAACTTTGTTAGATTTCTTATTTTAAATAACATGTTATGCTGTAATTTGCACATTATCACAACATTTAGATCACATTAAAAAAAAATTTGAATACTATTATCCATATGGTTTCATGAGTAAAATGATTTAAAAAATTAATAGCTTGGATTAGTTTCCTTGGTTACATGTTTCTTTTACTTGTGCCCATGTTTTTATGCAGCCCTTTTAAAAGATGCTTTATTTAATGGTGAAACTTACACATAATAAATAGGCTCATAGTACTTATCCTCTTAATGGAAACCAAACATTTACAATTGATAAACAGCTTAATTATTATACTAGGGATTGAAACAGTGGAATTCTTGTATTTTATTACATTCTCAGATTTTCCTTGCAAGAACCACTTATGATTAGAATGAAATAGAAATGTGATAATGATGGAAAGAATACAATTGGTGGAAGCTCTTGTGTCATGTTTTAAATGGGAAAGATTTAATCTTATAAAGATTGAATAAAAACTGCCAGTCTCATTGTCATGTCAATATTTAGAAGATTATAAAACTAGGACCTGTTACAAGTTCAAGCTTTTAATATTGATATAATTTGATTGGGTATTATTCTATAATTAAAATTTCTGTAATGAAATTGTCCATAAGATTAGTGTACTACTGAGAGTAATTTAATATAAATTCTATTTAAAGTAAAAAATCTCACTGTAGAATAAAAAATCTTAATCAGTTGAGTTTATTTATGCCTGTATAGAATAAATAAAAAAAAATGCAAATGAAATATTTTATCAAAATTTATAGTTAGTAGAAACAATTGTATTCTGAAAGATATTGCATGTTATACATATAATTATGCTTATATTAACTTCTCTTTAAAATAAATAGTTATAAATTAAATGGGGTTTGCAGACAGTGGTGTTAAAAAAAAAAAAAAATTGAAAGATTTATTTTAAATTTTGTGCACAAATTCTTGTTTGACACAGATCAGAAAAATTTTAGTCCATCACAATTGTATTTTAATTAGAAATAATCAAATTTTAAACTATAAAAATGTATCCTAATGAATTCATCATTTAGAAATACAACCATTGAAATTTCAGGGATGTTTATGAAAGTCCAGAGCTATAATTGTAAATTAAAGTTGATCTCTTGTTATTTTGTTTGATTTCATTTGCAGAAGATAATTTACAATCATCCATGTTATTTAAATTCTATGTTGTCTTTCATTTTATAGACAACTTTCATCAAAGATCACTTTCAAATCATGGTATATGTTTGTAAGGAGAAATTTAGTTAAACAATCCTGTTTAGAATTAAAGTATTCTTTTAATATTCTAGGATTGGTAATTAAAAAACAATTTTGAAATTTTTCTTACATGAATTTGATGTAAGCATTATTTATTTGAGCATTTCTGCTTTATTGTTGGCCCATTCTTGGATGTTTGATTTTTTTATTTCAATTACACACTGTATTTCAAATTTTTCATTTTAGAAAAGCATCTTTTGAGAGAAATCCTTTTCTTTTTCAATGATTGCATTTTTGCAAAATTCTTTAGTAATAATATTTTTTAAAAAGCTGACTAAAGCAGTTACAATTTTGGTATAAAAATGAAAAGCTTTGAAGCATGCGAATTATATGGATAAGACAATAGCGGAATACTTGAAAATAAAACTCATTATACAACTTTTATGTGCGTACGGAAGTTGCAATCTACCAATTACAATTTATCATCTGTATGGAATGTGGGATTTGAGGTGAAAGAGGAATGGCAGAAAATTTTGAATTTCAAGCTTATTTAATAAAATCTGCCTAGTATTAAAAAAGTGAAACACGAGGAGTTTATTAAAGGTAAAATCAATTGCTATATATTTTAAGACTAGAAACTGCTGTACTATTTATAGAATACTTGTGGCATTAAATAAATCTCAAAACCTTCCACATATGCATTACTAAATTCTAAAATTAGCATAATAATGCATCAATTAAAATGGTTAAAGTAAATTTTGCGAAGTTAAAAATAAAAGGGCCAAATTAAGCTGTTATAATTAGTCTTTTATTCATAAATGAATTCTCTTTTAATCATGTCTCTCATCGTCAAAATAATGGATTGAATGTTTATGCAAAAATATTTTTGTTTTTGTAATTACATAGATATGAAATCAATTTCGAAGAAAAAATAAGTTTTGCTCAATATTTCTTTATTGCATTAGTTTTTCCCAATTTAACAGGATAAAATGTTCACTGAAGTAGGACCGTATCTGCTTTTATATATTTTATTTAAAAAAAAATTCTATATTTCTTATTCAAAAAATAACTTTTGGTCCTCTCCTCCTCTTATTTTATTGTTCCATTTGATGCAAAGTTAAAAATTCTGATCTGCTGGTAGGTTGCACAGAATTTCATTGTTATAAAACAAGAATAAAATAATAGTTGAGTAAAAATTTACCTCACTTTTAATACAGTTTTTTAACTTACCAATACAATTTTTTTTTTTTTAAAGTACTTTGAATTACTATGATTTTTATTTTCATAGCAAAATAGAAGACATCCTTCAGTAGTTAAAAATAGGCATGTTAGGTCCATGCGAAATTTCAAAATCATTGGAAGATAACGCTTCAATAGCATATACTTTAATGTTATGTTGAGATGTATGTTTGATAAGTAACAGCGAAAGTTTTCATTAAACTTTCTCTTGTCATTTTTAAAACAAATGCCATAAGAAAACAAAATTGCGGCAAATACCCAGTTATTTCTTATCCCTTAATATAATCGACTGTGCAGATAAGCAGGTTACTCATAAAATTATTTAATAATTACTGAAAAAGAAATTTAAAAAAAAATGTACATTATTTTTATTTTGTAATTATTAGATCATAAATATTTAAAAATAAACCAATACGAAATATTTAATTATTAATTCCTGAAAGAACTTAAAATATACCAACCATTAAGAGATATTGAAAGTTGTCCAGGAATCCATGGACCCATTCTCCCAAAAAAATACTCATAATTTCATGGATTAAAAAAAAATAATCAGCTGGGCCTATATATTAGTTCCTTCATAAAATTTAGAATTTAATTTAAGAGCAAAACTCATAACAACAATCTTAAAATTAAAAAAAAAAAAAAAATTTAATTCCAAACAATTTTCTTTTCTTGAACAAGCTCATTTGCATTTTGAAATAACACTCTTTACTTTCAACAGACGATATTTCACCAATTTACTTTTTATTTTTTTTGTTAGTTTTTGAAAAAATAAGTAAATATTATAAAAAAGCTTGGGAAAGAAATTGAAAACAAATTTGAAAGTGATCAAGAGAACGAAAAACCCCGCTTCCCAAAACAATACCCGTATATTTTATGGATAGTTACATAGAAAATGTGTGTGTGTTTTTTTTTATCTAAGATATGCAAGATTTTTTTTTCAAATTCTCATATTCTAAAAAAATTTGAAGTTTTTGAAAAGCGCTGAAACGAATGTATCTGATAAATATGAATTCAATCGGATGCACGGAAGGTGTTTCGTTTTCAAATTCTAAATCATAGTTATGATATTGAATTTTGAAAGCATGTTTACTTTTAATTAGTAATTTGCGTTTTTATAAATAACTTTCTTTTAAAAATGTCATTGCTTTTAGGAATAAAACACTTGCATAACAATATAGTATAAAACTTTCCAATTTGGTGGTCGTTTCATAATACGGTAGAATAGGTAAAAAGAAAAATTTTTTTTATGTGTATCTTGATTGTGCAAAAGTGGATCTATAATAAGAATTTCTCCTCTTAAAAACGAACTCTATTTTCGTGAATGTCTTATATAATTTCATAAATATTTGTATTGATAGATTTTAACGACAATAGAACCTCATAAGAAATTATAATTACCTATTGATGCAAAACGATTTTAAAAATCCTTTTTCTTTAAAGTTAAGAATGCCCATTGAATCGCGCTTGTTTGCAAAAAATATTGACTCGATCCATTTAATCACTGGAAATCCATTGTTTGGTTTGGTTTGTCGCTCTACGGCCTTTTTGTGCACACTTAAGGTTAATTAGATCGGCGCCTACAGTTTAACGTGGATTTCGAACCATTAACAAACATCCATGTCACACCAAGATTCGAACTCTATTCTTAGAGCCATTTCCAGAAATGCATGCAAAATTTAATTTTAGTGATAGTCACAAAGATTAAATATACTCCCGTTATTTTTCGGTGAAGGATGACTTAACGAAATGATACTTTGCAAAAGATAACTTTAATTAAAGCATACAATGTATCTGAACTGATGCCGGAGATTTAATGACAAATATCTTCTTTTAAAACGACGAACGAAATCGATACTTGATGTAAAGCCACGGCCAGAAATCACCCATTTTCTTCCAAGAGCTATTAAACTTTACAATATAGAATCCATAAATTAACAATATTAGTCACATATACACTCATGCCCTTAAATTAAGGATAATGAAGTTCAGGCAAAGAAAGAGACAGAAGCAAAACAAATTTGACTTATTTGTAAAATCTATTTATTAAACAAAAGGTAAAGAGCAAAAAAAGATGCTATATGTTTGAATTAATTAATAAAAATTGCGATTTTTACTCCTGGAGCAAATTTCAAAAAAGAACCTATTTACAAAAAACAGTATAACATGGTTAGTATGATGGTTAATATGGAGTATGTCTCCCGGACGACGCAATACAGGGATTACAACGCCTAGGCATGCTGAGTATCAAATTATCAATCTGATCTTGGGGAATATTACACCACTCATCAAGCAATGCCCTCCGAAGTTCCGGTTGACGGGCTGCAATTCGTCGGCCAAGAATATCCCACGCATGCTCTATTGGATTCAAGTCCGGTGAGTATGCTGGCCAATCCATACGGGTGATACCCTCAAATTGAAGGCATTCGTCTACAATGTTTGCACGGTGAGGACGGGTGTTGTCATCCATAAACAGAAATTCAGCACCCATGGCGCCCGAAACAAACGCACATGTTGTTCCAGAATGACATCCCGATAGATGTGGCCTGTCATCGTTACACTCTGAACATGCAGGTCAGTTCTGGAACCAAGAATAATTCCTCCCCAAACGAGCCATCCTGCACCACCGTAACGGTGTCGTTCAATGGTGTTCTCTTGGTGGTAACGGGTACCTGGCGCTCTCCATATGAAAGTCCGGCGAGAATCAGACTGCAAACTAAACCTGGACTCGTCGGAAAACATCACACATGACCACTGTTGCGGTGTCCACAATGCAGGCTCTCCTCCAGGTTAATCTCAGGCGACAGTGAGTTGCGGTAAGTGGAACACATCTGACAGGCCTACGAGCATATAGACCAATGTGCCCTAAGCGTCTGTACACGGGCTACCTTGAAACTGTCGTACCGGTAGCTGACGTGACAGGTCTGATGCCGTGCTCCGTCTGTTTCTTTTGGCAGTAACTGCTAAATACCGGTCCTCATTCGGCGTTGTAACTCGGGGGCGACCTGTGCTGTAACATCTACTCACATTACCATCATCTTGGAATCGTTGCCAAAGCCTGGAGATGACACTCTGGGCGATTCCAAGTTCCTCGGATACTTCCAGCTGGGTACGTCCACATTCCAGTCGTCCGATAATTCTACCGCGTAAAAAATCCTCCAAATGCTTCCTTTGTGCCATAACTGTGCGGTTATTGCACTGAAAGGTTTTTAAAGCGCTTGTGAACAATTTTACTTCTTTGCCACCATTCCTTATATACCCCTCTCTTACACTCTCGTCATTGTGACGTACTATCCGCGCCATCTGGTGGTTTCCTGTAATTTGCATATTCGTCTTCAAGATGTGTGTGATAATTCTACAGGTGAAATTTTTATTTTAGAGTTCAATTTCTGTATGATTCTGTATTATCCTTAATTTATGGACATGAGTGTATATAACGTCATTGGACGACTTTGTAAAATAATTTTAAATTGTTTTTAAAATATTTAAATTAAGAGTATGGTTCATTACGTCGTCAATATTTGCTAGATTATCTAATAATGATGTTGACATGGCTCCCCCCCCCTATTCTTTACAAAGACAATCCATCGCCATGCTTTACTATTCCAACTAAGTTTTTTTTTTTTTTTTTTATTAAGTTCCTCATCCCCCCGTACTCCCTTAAAAATTAGACATCCATCTTAACCAAAAATTTTAAATTTGAATTGATCTATAAATAATATATAATTCCAATACATTTCGAGCTTATTTTCCATTGATTTTATTTTTCAAGTTGAATTAATCTTTGATCACGTTTTACCAGAAGACCTTTTTTTTTTTTTTACCTTATTTTCGATCCGAATTTCTTCTTTAAAGCATTATATCACATACTGCGTCGTTGAATGAGAAAAAAATATACTAATTTAGCGATATTCCGAAATGATTTACCACTATTACAAAGGAAAATGAGGAATTTTGGAATGCTGTTCGTTGCTGTCTTACAACTGCAAACCATATGGAAATAATAATCGAATACAATCAATGCTTTGTACATCTTTATATAAATTTCTCATATTAACTCCTTTGTGTCAACCTTATTCTCAATCCTTAAATCTAATTCCTCTTATTATTATTTTTTTTTTAATATGCTTTGTTCATAACTAAAACTTTTTTGTCAAGTCTTTTACTGTTTTTAAAACAAGTAAATTGACCTTGTATATTCACATCATTTGCAGAGTTATCTACAACATACCTAATTGTTATTGAGTACTCTGTAATTGTTCTTCATTGCTTACATTTGGAGAGCAGTTTAATAAAACTGTGAAATAATTTACTATCTGACAATATTTATTATTCTTTTTCTCATATTTTTACAAAGCAGAAATTGATTCATCTTGTATCTGTGAGATAAATAGGAATACGATACTGATTTTACCCTACTCTCCAAATGTTTCATGATTGGATCAAATCTTCCAAAAAACTGTATTAGACCAAAAAGAAATTATCGCTCTGCGGTTTATATAAAGCATTGCTATTTTCTATAAACGGCAGATTAGGCTTTGTTAAATATAAAATTACAAATACTATTAGTTAAACTCATTTTAACAGGTCTTATTTCTTTTTAAATTGCTTTGTCAATAATTTCCGTAATTCAAATTATTTTCATGTTGTAACAATTTGTAAGTAATTTATAAATTATATTCTGATCTTTGATAATATTATTCTTCTTATTCCGATACGTAATTTATAAATTATATTCTGATCTTTGTAAATTTTAAAACTAAACTAAACATTTCAAATTTACCCAATAGCCCAGGTACATGAATAACATGATGTGGTATTTCTGTAATTTGAGAAGAGTAAACCATCCTTGCATTTAATATTCTTTATTTGTTTGTTTCCTTAAATAATAATTTCGTCATTTTTGTTTTTAGAAAAATCGTAGTTTTTCGCTTGTATCATGCCATTTCGTATGATAACCATATATTTATTTGGCATAACTTCTTTCTTCTCCGTCGCTCGTTGTCTATTTAGAAGAATCAATCCTCCGATTAATTCATCTAGTTCTTTGTTCGATGCAGACAAAGAAACTTCTATCACACATTTTCTCTGCTTCATGATTGGGCCTGTATGGCCGAGTGGCTAGCGATCTGGTGCTCGGTACCACAGGTTTCGGGTTCGAGTCCCGGCGGTGCCATGGTTGTTTGGAATCCACTATAAAACTGTAGGTCCCGGTCTGTTTAGCCCAAAAGAGTGCACAAGATGACCGTAGAGCGACAAACCAAACTGCTTCATGATTATATTCAGTTTTCTTATCATCTTTCTCTGGTTTTATGATGAACATGATTGTTTTCATGCATATGGCATGGTTTTATTTCAGCTATTTTGATATTCCAGTAACTGTGAATTATCCGTGTTTTTTTTTTTTTTTTTTTTTTTTTTTAAGTTTGTTGTACATATTAAAAATTTCAAATGGGAGTTTCTGTGTTTTTTTTCACAATTTTTTTTTTTTTTTTTGTACAATCTATCAAAGTCACACATATACTTTCTTCATTCATTTCTGTTTCTTTTGATCATGTTGAGAAGTTTAAAAACAATACAATGAAAAACATATAAATATTACAAGAAGTATAGAATAACGTAATGAATAAGTAAATAAGGTAAACAATACACACGAATACAAAGTATTAGTTTGTAGTGTTCTCACATATTGCTATAATGATGCATGATCAACTTTCACACACCTAAACAGGCAACCACAACAAAACACAAGGCTTTTGTTTGAAAAATTGAGAAATAAATAACACTTGGTGATCACTGAATTCCTCCAAATTGGATGCGTTTACTGTATCATTATTCATTTTTTATACAGTCATTACATTATGCAGTTTTAAGATTTTTATTTTGTTTGAATTTTTATTACATTTATTCTACAAGTGCTATTTTCTTAGTATGCTTCTTCACTTAATTTGAACGAAGATCTTTCGTGGATCTAAGAACAATAAACAGTGAAGTATTTCAGACATTCAGAGAAGCGTATTAGAAGTTGTGTGAATTGGAAGGAAATCAGCATTAGGATGACACAACTTTTTCCCAGAGAAAATCAGAAAACTTATTTGTTATAATATTGTCTGTCGAATTCAAACTCTCTATGAAAAAGATATAAGGAGCCCTGAAGTGAGATTATACTTGTAAAAGTCCGAAAGGAAAATCCAACATTATAAATTATGTTTGGTCCGAACATTTCCGACAAGGGTTTGGTAATTTTTGGAGGACAAATGTGTGGCCATTACCAATAAAACATTAGAGTAACTTGATTTATCTGCACCATTATCAAAACGAAAAACATTTTTATAGCAGATTATATACGAGAAAAGAACTACAATGCCGAAAAGTTGAGTGCATACGTCGAGGATAAGAAGCTACCCATTTCTAAATTATGATCAGAAAATGCATACCAAATTATCATGAATCAGGTAGAGAAGCTACAAGGAGGATCTTTTTTCCTGGTCGGTCTCAAGAGATCTAAATTAATTGTATGGGGTGAATGTACCCGGCCTACAAGAAAAGTTTCGAAACCATTGATGCTATTCTCAAAGATTTGTGAGAAAAAGGCAACCTGAAAGGAAATACACTGATACTTCTGAGGGTACAAGGAAACCATTTTGAATTAATTTAATTCTGGCCGAAATCAGACTCTGGGAGAAGTTGCTCTCGTCATAGCTGTTTAAGGAATTGTATTGGTATTAATGAAAGGAGGAAGGACAGTTCATTCCGTCCTTAAGTTACCGTTTGTCATCTTAAGGCAGGAGACTCCTATCTGCAAGTGGTCGGGTGCAGGAGCTCAAGACATGTAAATTAATTATATGAGATGAATGTACTAAGGACTACAAGAAAGCTCTAGAAGCCATTGACGCAACTCTCAGTGAAAAAGGAGTCTTCTGAAAGGAAAGACGGCCTGATAGAGGAGCTTTAGTATTTCTCTGAGGAGACTTTTGTCAGCAGTGGCGGATAAGATACATACATGCTTAGAACAATAATCTTTGTGGAGATACGTGTGAAAAATAACTTAAAAATTAAATATGAAAGTATCTCTGGAGGATGTGACTACTCAAATTTTTTCAAGCAGATCGGAGAAGGTATATTATTAGTACATTTTTTCGTAAGAAAAAAACTGTCAATCGATTTTTGTAGTCTTGTCCGTCCGTTGCAGAGATAATAAAAGAATACCTGACTGTTTTCCAAAATTATCAAAATTTAAACTGGTTTTAATTAAGCCATTATTGATGCTAAAAAGGAAGACATCCACAAAATAACGAAACAGTTGCCATTTGCCATCTTATCAGATTAGTCACTTATAACAAGTCGATGAATTTGTCAATTACACACCAGAGTTCCTAAATTCACTTAACCAGGCTAAATTGCCTAGTTCGAATCCTAAATCTTCGTCCCTAAATCTGAAGTTCGTCTTTTACTTAAGCAGGATCCTCGATCGGCCCAAATTTTGGAAATGCACAAGTTTTGTGTAAAGAAGATGCTGGTAATGTGATTAAAGCGATTACTTTAGCAAGATGGGGAGAGGGTGGAACAGTTTATCTCACAAATGCCATTCATTCCGATGGATCTTCTTTATAACTTTAATAGACTTCAATTTCAAGTGAGACTTGCGTTCGCCATCCGGATAAACAAGCCACGGATTGTCTATTAAGTATTGCGGAGTGGATTAGATCGCCATGTTACACCCATGGTTTATGTTTTTGCTCAAGGGTGGGTTTACCCAAGAATTTATTTATTCGAGGAGAAACTAGAAATGTTTTTTATAATCAGGTTTTGAGTTAAATTAACATTATAATGAATTTGAAAAGTGTCGTATTTTATAATTTGCTACTGTACTTATGTTTTTAAATAATCAAAAGATTACTTCAATTTTATACTATTTTTATTTCTGAGAAAAGTAAGTGATTTTTAACATTTCATGTATGGGAGTATCGAATCTCCTTAAAAAATTAATTATTAAAAATTAATTTTATTTTTAAAAAATTGCAATACATCTGCTTATTAGTTACTACAGATGATTTCTCTGATATTAATAGACAAAAATATTTTCCATTTTAAAAATGTTTTTAAAATGGAATCTGTGTTTTACCTAAATAGCTTATTTGAAAGCATCATACTGTTCTAATAAAAACATGTTTTTGAACAAATATATTTAGCCAAGTTGATAAATAAAAACCATATATATAATATTATATATATATACATATATATTATACATATATATTATATATATATATATATATATATATATATATATATATATATATATAATATAATATTATATGATATATATGTATATATATATATATACATATATATATACATATATATATATATATATATATATATATATATGTATATATACATACATATATATATATATATATACATATATATATATATATATATATATATATATATATATATATATATATATATATATATATATATATATGTATATACATATATATATACATATATATATATATATATATATATATATATATATATATGTACATATAATATATATACATATATATATATATATATATACATATATATATACATATATATGATACATATATATTTATATATGTATATATAAATATATATAAATATATATATATATATATATATATATATATATATATATATATATATATATATATATATATATATATATATATATATATATATATAATATTATATATATGGTTTTTATTTATCAACTTGGCTAAATATATTTGTTCAAAAACATGTTTTTATTAGAACAGTATGATGCTTTCAAATAAGCTATTTAGGTAAAACACAGATTCCATTTTAAAATGGAAAATGTTTTTGTCTATTAATATCAGAGAAATCATCTGTAGTAACTAATAAGCAGATGTATTGCAATTTTTAAAATAAAATTAATTTTAATAAATAATATTATATGTATATATATTTGAGAAGAGGTGAATTCAAATTTTTTTTCATCTGATTTTTAATCTAATTAATATGTCCTATTTTCATTTTTAAATGCTTTTACGATTTTTGCTGTTACTCTCACAATAAAACAATAAATGAAATTTGGTTAATTCATACAGAAAATTGAGCAGCACAACAAACGCCCTCAGAAGAATTAGAGCTGAAATGAATAATTTTTTTATTCGAAACCATACAATTTTGTGTTATTTAAAATCTCCTAATATATGAACAACATATAAAAAGTATTTTATTGCAAAACTACATAATTTATGTGGTATGCTTTTTACAATGACTGTAATATCAAATTTTAATTTTTTAATTTGAAATTAATTTTGTTATTATTAAACCTCCTTTTATTGATTTATTCATTTTTTTTAAACATTTAAAAAATATGAAAAGCAATTGTAAATTATATCCAGAATTTATTTTTTTTTCAGAAATATTTCATTTACATGAAAAAATGAATTTTTTTCAAAATGAAATATTTTATGTTTTAATTGCACACTAGATGGCAACACTACACTCTTAATAAAAAATTTCTAACGTTGTGTTTCGATTTGAATGCAGCAATCTGTACTACACTCATGTCCATAAACTAAGGATAACGAAGTTCAGGCAAAGAAAGAGACAGAAGCAAAACAAATTTGACTTATTTGTAAAGTCTATTTATTAAACAAAAGGTAAAAGAGCAAAAAAGATGCTATATGTTTGAATTAATTAATAAAAATTGCGATTTTTACTCCCTGGAGCAAATTTCAAAAAAAAAAAGAACCTATTTACAAAAAACAGTATAACATGGTTAATATGGAGTATGTCTCCCGGACGATGCAATACAGGCCTTACAACGCCTAGGCATGCTGAGTATCAAATTATCAATCTGATCTTGGGGAATATTACACCACTCATCAAGCAATGCCCTCCGAAGTTCCGGTTGACAGGTGGGAGGGGGTTGACGGGCTGCAATTCGTCGGCCAATCATATCCCACACATGTTCTATTGGATTCAAGTCCGGTGAGTATGCTGGCCAATCCATACGTGTGATATCCTCCAATTGAAGGCATTTGTCTACAATGTTTGCACGGTGAGAACGGGCGTTGTCATCCATAAACAGAAATTCAGTGCCCATGGCGCCCCGAAACAAACGTACATGTTGTTCCAGAATGACATCCCGATAGATGTGGCCTGTCATCGTTACACTCTGAACATGCAGGTCAGTTCTGGAACCAAGAATAATTCCTCCCCAAACGAGCCATCCTGCACCACTGTACCGGTGTCGTTCAATGGTGTTCTCTTGGTGGTAACGGGTACCTGGCGCTCTCCATATGAAAGTCCGGCGAGAATCAGACTGCAAACTAAACCTGGATTCGTCGGAAAACATCACACATGACCACTGTTGCGGTGTCCACAATGCATGCTCTCCTCCAGGTTAATCGCAGGCGACAGTGAGTTGCGGTAAGTGGAACACATCTGACAGGCCTACGAGCATATAGACCAATGTGCCCCTAAGCGTCTGTACACGGTCTACCTTGAAACTGTCGTACCGGTAGCTGACGAGACAGGTCTGATACCGTGCTCCGTCTGTTTCTTTTGGGAGTAACTGCTAAATACCGGTCCTCATTGGGCGTTGTAACTCGGGGGCGACCTGTGCTGTAACATCTACTCACATTACCATCATCTTGGAATCGTTGCCAAAGCCTGGAGATGACACTCTGGGCGATTCAAGTTCCTCGGATACTTCCAGCTGGGTACGTCCACATTCCAGTCGTCCGATAATTCTACCACGTAAAAATCCTCCAAATCTTTCCTTTGTGCCATAACTGTGCGGTTATTGCACTGAAAGGTTTTTAAAGCGCTTGTGAACAATTTTACTTCTTTGCCACCATTCGCCTTATATACCCGTCTCTTACACTCTCGTCATTGTGACGTACTATCCGCGCCATCTGGTGGTTTCCTGTAATTTGCATATTCTTCTTTAAGATGTGTGTGATAATTCTACAGGTGAAATTTTTATTTTAGAGTTCAATTTCTGTGTGATTCTGAATTATCCTTAATTTATGGACATGAGTGTAGATTTAGACTCAAAGTACAAAATAAATGAGTACAAATAATAGATGCTTAATTATGGTAAGTCGTCTGTCATAAATATTGAAAGTCGATATTAAATATAAAGAATATGCAGGTATTTTATTTTAGTATGTAAACGATAGGTTTGAAATTTACGGCATTAAAATCTCAGATTATTTTCAATTGCCGGGTATTTTTGACTTAAGTTGTTCACCACTCGAAAACAGATAAAATATATACCAGGGTTCACCACAGAGATTTTAGAACTACAGTGTCGGTCAATACAATTTGAAAAATAAGCTCTCACCTCTTTAAATCCAAAGAAAAGGATTATCTGGACTTTTCATCGTTTCCATTTCCACATAAGCACGAGAGCTTAATATACGACACTGTTTGCTAAATCAAGTTTCATCTCAATCGCCAAGACCTTTTTTCTTAGATCTCCCGCACGTCAAACACATGGGTCAGAATACTAGTGAAATTTTTGATAAAATTGAAACCAGACGTGTTACTACTGTGTCCAAAAAGTAAGACCAATTCTCAATTTAAAATTCCGGGGCTTATGGAATATTAATTTTTCTTCTTCTTTAGGTTGCTGGCACTGTTCTTGACATCTGTGTGAAATTTGACGTCAAAATATTTGTTAGTGTTTGAGTTACGCTTGGCTTTGGAAGACGCTAAAACTGATTCTGGCGATTTTTGAAATGTCTGGATTAATTGAGCAAAGAATGCATTAAATTTTGTTTGCGGAAACGTATAGAATGTTGAAGAAGGCATTCGGTGAGCATTCCTATATGCTTAGAAGTGCTTAGAAAGATATGCTTATGGAAAGAAATACTTGGAAGTGGTATGAACAGTTCAAAGAAGGCAGAGAACGCGTTGAAGACGAAGAACCCTCTGGTCGATCATCAACTTCAACCGACGAAGCTCACGTTCAAAACATTAAAGATTGGTGTTCGCAAACCGTCGATTTACAATTAGAGACCTTGCTAATAATGTTGGAATTTCAAAAGGATTGGCCAATTCCATTTTGAGCCTCAATCGCGATTGGTACCGAAAACACTGAATGCGGCAGCTCACACTGCATTCCTTCTTCGGGATTTTTCTCCAAAAATGAAACCCATATCGTTCCACAACCACCGTATTCACACCGTGCGACTTCTGACTATTCCCTAAACTCAAACGACCACTCCGGGGACGCCGTTTTGAGTCGATTGAAGAGATTCAACTTGAATCGGCGCTAGCTTTGAAGGCCATCCCTGCCGATGACTTTTAGCATGCATTGAGGATTGGAAAAAAAGTTGGCAGAAGTGCATTGTGTCAGTAGGGGATTACTTTGAAGGCAATGAAAGAAGTTTGGTAAGCCTATATCTGGTATAGACAATGAGGGATCATTTCTGAGAACTTTACTGTTTAGGTTTTCGCAATAAAGTAAAGCAGATTTAAAACTCAAAACCTAATAGGTTCGAATTGCCTAGAAGCTTGAATGTTTGTTTTTCAATCTGCCTCTTTCATTCCAAAATCTAAATTTTTCTATCCACTGGAATGACCCCATTTATGTGCAGTGACAATATTTACAATTCTTTTTAAAACATTCATTCAAGAATAATTTATAAATGATACAATATCCGAAATTATTATAAATTCTGATCGATTTGAAATGTGCTAATAGTTTAAATTAAATATTTGGCTGAGATTGTTTGATATATATACACTTTTAATTTCAGTTTAAATAATTATTATTTCGCTTTTTTAATAGAATATAAAGCATTAAAATTTTTATTGCGGCTATGTATTTTTTTTGGGAAAAATTCCGCATCCGTAACAATAATAATTAAATGAGTAAAAAATACGTAAATAAAACGCCTAAATGAAAATTAGCAAGTTTTTCATTTGAAATTTTCGGTGAAATATATGGATTTAAAGTGATTTATAAGCATTTGAAAAATACGTCCTTTGAATGTTGGGTATATTTATAATATATTTTAATGCTAAGTTTAAAATTTCTTTTTTTTTATTTTATTTTAGAAAAATTTCTAATAAATAAACTTTGAAAATTTGAATTGACTTTTAACCGCAGCTTCCGGTCTAATATGACTGTAGGGAATAGGGCTGACAACCCTACCCTGTAAAAGAAAACAACTCCTGTCTCGAAATCTCAAAGTAGGCAGACGGCCTTAGCCCACCATGGGGCTATTGCTACAATGAAGTAGAAGAATATTAATCTAAATTACTCTTTTATTTAATTATTATGCATTATAATTTAGTTTAATTCAAATTTAGAAATCACATGACACTTTTCCTTAATCTCTGATATTATCTTCTTGCTTTTATATCGTGCATTTAAGAATTTAGAACACGTGTTATTTCTTCTAACACTGGTGGGCAAAATTTAAGTAATGACTATTTTTATTGCGATAATTCCACAAGAAATTACCTGGTAGATATGAAATATAAAGAAAGAATTTTGTATTTAAAAGACGAAAAAAGTTATATCAAATAAAAAAAAATGACTTTTCGAATGCGTAGCAATGGTATAAATGTTTGTCTACCCAAAAAGAGAGAGAGCAATAAGCAAATTATCTTTAGTAAAAATATGATTTCTTTAACTAGAAAGATTGCTTCAATAGTCTGTGTCTCTTCAAAACTTATATAACAGTTGTTGAGGTAAGAGTATCCATTCTTCACTGAGCATCTGCTTCAATTGTTAGGTGTTCTCCAACAAAATATAATCGTGCCGAAATACTTGACACCAAAGCCTCCCGAACATGTTCTAGAAGAGCATGCTGGGTAATCCATTCTAGTGATATCTTCAGTTTCTAGAAGCTCAGCAGCAGCCTGATGGGATTTGGCGTTATCATCCATAAAAATTATCCTTGAAATAGACACAAGGGAGATCACTTTCGACAAAAACGAGCTTCAATAATACTACTCCGTCGAAATTTTAGAACTCAGTTCGCCTATTCATCACCATACCATCCCAGACGAGCATGCAAGAACCACCATAATGACATCTTTTCCTGATACTAGTGGGATAAAAGCTCAATGTGAATCATTTGTGACAATCATTCCTTAAACGGATGTGATTATCCAGACTTTGTGTTTCAGTCTGTACAATGCTGACAAAGGGTTAGCTTTTAACGGGATGCAGTGTTTAGAAAGCAGATTAATGCCCCTCCTTTATTAAGGCGTTTGTCAGTAACTTGTCCTCTCGTTGCTGTATGTAGCTGCAGAGCAATGTTACTGACTGTATCGATCTCCTTTTTGCCTGCGGTGAGATATATGGTTATCAATTGGGATTGTTTTAATAGACCGATCACCATCAACTTTTCTTAAAGCTGTTCCTGTGCTTTGAAAGACTCCAAGTTCGTGAGGCACTTTTGCCTTTTCGAAACTCTTTGACTACAATTGTCACATTACATTCCTCCTGAAGCTTGCCGATATTTCTACCCCATATAAAGTCGTCCAGATGGTTTATTATAGCCATATTGTACGTACGAACTTATTTGGACTTATAGAGAATGTCTTCAGTAGAATCTTTCGTCTCGTTCCTGATATTTGCATATGAATTACCTCTCTACTGAATTGGTCTTTCATTGTGCAGATTGCAATGCCCCCCTTTTCTACAATTTCACTGCTGTTTGCTTAACAATTACATCGCCATTCAAGTTTTGCACCACAATGTATTATTTTTGAAGGAATTAACATTGTTAAATTATATATTGTATGTATATATAGTTTACATTTATAATATTTACAAAAGCATAAAATGCTTGTTTTTATAAAATTTATAATTGGTTTCTGATATTTGCATTTTTAAGAGAAGATAAACTTTGAATTAGATAAAAAAAAGTGCTCATATGTATGAAAATAATGACTTATCATTAAACAATATATTTATATTGTTTTATTTATATGATAACAAAAAAAAAAAAATCTTATATACTTCATTTGCTTTTGACAATCTACAAATAATTTAACGATAGTATTATTAGTTATAACGTTCATAACTGATTCAGAGGAAAGAAAAAAGATTCAAAGACAGTTGAATCCATTTTGATTAATATAGGAAGGGGTTTAATCTACGTCGGCACTTAACTATAGCGCTATTAAACCACTTTAATAATAAGCTTAACACTTTGATATAAAATTAGTTGTCTACACGGACGTTATTTTAGTTTTCTCACATAAAACATGTATGTGAGATTTAAGAATGCTTTCCATGGGAAGTAGATACATAGAAACAATAAATATATAAAAAATATTTAATGGAAAACATTTTGTAATCTATAACAAAAACGCATGCCAGCTAATATAAAGCACCTCTTTAGTTATTTTTTAAGTTGGAATCGTCCTATAAGAAATCAGTGAACCAGGAAATAAATTTTGAAAAGCAAGGCAACTTTACTATCCTTTCCATACAGCAGAAATCTAATTTTAGAGCAATTTGTGTTTGATCAATACGTTGTTCAATATCACTGTTGTCACTGACATTTCGAATGGTGGGTTGCATTATTTGAAGGCAACAAATTTACCAGGCTTAGAGGAAATAAATCAACTTTTATTGGAGACCTGGTTATTTCCGTAGGCGTAAACCACCCCAGTACAAATCGACGCTTTGAATGCACTGCTTTGCCTCAAACAGTATTGAAATATAAAGTGCTGTAATTGTAAGCATCGAATCGAAATAAATGAAAAGCGCCATATGTAAATGAAAGTCTCTTGAATATTCAAATCTATCAAAAGACGGTCCTTTGACTTTTTTTGATTAAAAATTATGCATCGCATATATAGGATGAGGTTTTACTACTTAAATGTTTAAAAAAATCTAGTGAATTAATTATCAATGCATATTTCAATTCTTTTAAGATGTGCATTGATAATTTAACTCATTAATTAATTCAAATTACTACTGATAATTCATTAACTGCAAATTAATTCATTACGTTGATTTTAATTATTCCACAGATTTAAAAAAGTAAGCACATCTTTTCATAATACAAGCATATTTATTAGTTGGGTACAATTAATATAAACAGTCATTTTAACACACAGTACAAGTGTATAAACACTATTACAATGTCATAAACATTGAACATTTATTTAATTAGAATTTTTCCTATTTTTGAAAAGACTCTTATTATTTTAATTATTGAAATGCAAATTTAATAAAAATAAAAATGAATATTTAACAATTTATAAATATGAAATAAAATTTTCCATTTCATTTGATGGTCTGTAGTGTTTCTTTTTCTACGTTTACTTGAAAAATAATAAAAATGTTCGATTAGTAGCTTTCGATTTGACTTAAAAATCGATTTAGTAGCATTGTTTTCCATTGTGGGAATTATGTTAACTGCACGAATTTAATGGGTTTATCATGGGTTTTTGCTTAAGAAGTTAATTAATTATAATTTTGATTTATTTTAACATTAGATTTTTTATAAAAGCCTTCGAAAATTTTGAAAAAATATTTTTTTTTTTTGCAAACGTATTGGTATTTTCCATCCCAAATCATTATTTTTTCAAACACACGACTAACGGATAAAGAGAATTGTACTTCTTTAATTTTTATAATTGTTCATTTAATATTTAGTCAAACATGTGTAATTTAAAAAAAATATATTTAATTTGGGTTTTTCTTATTTTTGCCGGAAATACTTAATTTTGAATACTAATTTGAATAAATTATTGAATCGTAAAGATGTATGGATCATTTTTCTACGTAATCTCCCTTATGTCAAAATAAGTTTTGCAACACTTATCAAGAGGTTTAGTTTTTCGGAAAAATATTTCTTTTTTTGTTTTCTGTGGTTGTCTGATCGCGGATCACTCGGAATCATCTCCATCCAATCGAAACCCACATTTATCATTATTTCATACATAGTCACTTGGAGATTTTTATTTTTTAGGCTCTTCAACATCGGCAATATTTTGCAGCTTCACAATTCGTTATTTTTGACCAGCACGAGGAGTGTCTTTCACAGATGTCCACACCATTTATGAATTCATCCGTCGAAGCCCCATTTACCACTATTTCATCCCCAGTCAATCGGAGAATTTCCTCTTTTTTAATGCTTCAATATCAGTTTTCATCACTTATATAAGCATTCTTCTTCAAAATTCATAACTTGGTAAATTCATAACAAAATTCATAAACATCCCCAATGAACGAGAATGAAGACATCTTTCTATAGATCATACCATTTTTGAATTTTCTACTGCACTCAAACACTTGATGTTGTGTCAAATATGAATCATCATATTGAAATTTAAATCGACAAAATTAGTTTCAATGGATTTTACATTAATTGTCAAAAATCTTTTATCAAAATGCTGTTCTTTTTGTTATTCGGTGCATTTCTGCAATGAGAGATTACTGCTACTATGACCGCCTGTTTCTCTATAATATTCTACCACTGTAGCATTTTTTCCCACGGGAAGAGACAAAGTATTTCTGCACCCAGGGGGAAAGTAATGTACATTCTTTAGCAAGTGCATAACGACAACCTATCACTCAAATCTGACAGCAGATAATCATTGTCATATATAATGAGACATTAGGAAATTAGCGATTGTCTGTTCTTCACAGATCGAAACAATTACAGATAGGATATGGATTACGTCATGAGTTGCTACACCATGATTGGTGATAGACGATGGGCTGAAGAAGTGTCCACTCCAAAGATTTGCAATGGAAACTGATCCCCTCCCCTCTTGACGGATTTTCTTAAAGGAAGGTTTTTGAAGAAGAAAAAGAGTTCTGCGACGAGGTGACAAAGAAGTGTTGTTATTCTTTTTTTCTGGAAGTCATTGAACAGGCCGGAAATTCCGCCTGCTTAAAAAGTGAGCCCCTCATGGTTTCGTGTATCAAGCCGTGCGATAATTAAAGTCTGCCGTAGACCGGAGCATTAGATTTGTCGTAGGTTAGAGAACTCTGAAAATCTCCGTCCTTGGAGTGAACTACACTTGTGAATTAAATTTAATAAAAATTAAATATTGCTTGTAAATAAAAATTAAAGTGTTCCATGAACCTGAAAATGACCCTCTTCTTGAAGTCGTTATTGGTTTATTATAGACCGAGACGTTACACCACCTATTGTACATTCATTACACTACTAGCAACAGTATTGCTATTTATTTGGTAATGGCGTAATATTTCGAAATTTTCTGAAACTTCAAAGGTTTTATTTGATTAACCCTCTTCATATACTATTTGTCTTTCCAGCAGTTGAATTTATGATTGATAATTATATGAAACACTTTAAAATGAAAACAACACTTAATGAAAAAATTAAAACAAAATAAGAAAAAAGATAACTCTATTTCATAGAAATTTAAAAGATTTTGATAAATAGATGAAGGATCGTTAATTATTTTAGAAATGTTTTTAGATATTCATGAGTGTTTCAGTTATCTACGTCAGTTAAGCATGATTTGTTAATTTATAATGACTTAGTTATCTTTGGAATAACAAAAACAAAATATTCTTTGAAAAAAATTTAACACCATTTGAGAGTGCTATTTCAAGTAAAGAATTTTCAAAATTTTTTAACCTTAACTGTTGATTTGATTAAAATTATACCTTCTCATTTTTGATGAAATATATTTGCTCATTTTATGAATTGCAAATTACAGAGTCTTTTCAAAAATGGATTATAAACACTTACACATATTATTTATCACGATATATTTAAAAACATTTATAAATAAAATAGGAAATATCAAAGCTCTTTTAACATACAAATACACACTTAGAGCAATAACTGTCACATCAAAAACTTTTTTTTTTTTTACACAAATATGCTACAAAGAAAAAGTTATTTAAAAGAATTCTTACCAGAAAAATTTTTTTATCATTTTTTAAAACACATTTGTTCTTTCTTTTTTTCTTGCGTATATTTTAAGAATTATTCTACTTTGTGTAAGGCAGTCAAGACCAAAAAGTCGACTGCAGATATTACAAATTTTTATAAATTCAGTGTATTAAGCAACATATAAAAATTGGTTACTTAAAAATTATTTTCGAGATAATAAAAATTTGTGCAAATATTAATGTGATGAAATATTTGTTTATTGGCATTAGTTAATAATTCGTTATATAATTTTATGATAGAGGCAATCTTCGATTTGCGATAAGGTTTCATTTCAATGTTTCTGATGTAGTAGGTGGAAGTTTTAGAATAAGAGGATTTATTTAGGCTTATTGTATGCAGGGTAACTCCTCTTTAATCTTGCATGTTGGGGACCACATCTGTGACGGATTAAAGCTTTTACCGGATTATCGTGCATCAGTATAGTTTTAAGGGTGATATAAAAGAAAAAGCACGTTAGATAAAAAATTTAAACGATTAAAACATGTACATATTAAATGTGTTTTATATATATGTACACATTAAACATGTATATGTTTAATGTGTACATATACATAAAACATGCACATGTTTAATATGTACATATTTAAGAAAATGCGAGAAGCATTATGCTGACATCAGACAGTCAATGCTAACAAACACCCGAATCCATACGAAAAAATATGAAGACGAAAGCTTGATCGGCGCCGGTTTATAGAATGTGCCGAACTATCGATTGCCAAATTAAAGAGAGGTTACTATATTCTGTGATGTATTTGCGCTTATTCAAAATGATGTTATATCTAGAAATAGTGACAAGGATAATTGACTTTTAGAAATATTCTAATAATTATCAATTTGATAATTATTATATTTCGGAATGAGATTACAATTAGGAATGTAATTGAAATAATACAGAATTGCTTAATAATTTTCATGAATGTTTTGAAAGATTGAATGAAATGTAATTAAAAATATGAAATGTTATTAAAACATTAATACATTGTGTGACCTAATGTAGTGAATACATTTTGTGGAATCTTTCGTGATTTAAAAAGGAATTGTAGATTTGCTGCTTTTTAAAATTAAAAAGAATATTTTAATATCTTATTAATGAAATTTTAAATAACACACTACTAATTATTATTAATTTTGAATTTTTTGTAATTGGTACTACTATAATAAGATAAGCAATATATTTCAATGGAATGCTATGAAAATTTGGTTAAATTTTTTTTTTTCATTATTCTTAAATAAAATTTTTTTTAATTATAATAAATATATTTTATAATTAATAGAGAATAACTTTTTTATCGGAAAGTGAACGAATATATTATCAGATGTTACAAATAAAAATAAGCTTAAAAATGTCCATTTACATAAACTCCATTTAAAAAAGAATATTTGTTAAAAAGTGTTTTAGAGACGAACAATGATCTAAGCAACTTAAAAAAAGTCTGAAAAGTAATTATAATTAATTATAATAATAATTATCGTTTCAAATATAATAGATTCTTTTATAGAGAAATATTTATTTTGATTGTTATGTTAAATATTCTCTGTTATAGTAAAATTAAATTATTTCAAATTTCAACAACACTATACACTATACAATAATACAATATTATAAAATTATTATTATAATTGTAGAACATTATTAGACATATATTGCCAGAGCATTTTTAACATTTAAAACATTTCTGTAATTTATTAACACTTTCAGTAAAATATATATTTTAAAGCATTTTGCACATACATTACACATTTTGTATGCATATTTTAATGCATTTATTAAACACTTTTATATTTAACAATTGCGAAATTTAATAGCGTGTCAGTATGCGTTTACATCATTATCTAAAAAAAATTTACAATATGATAATATAATATATGCTCCTTTGTTTTCCAGGGCATATTTAAATTAAAATTAATTGAACGCTTTGAAAGGTAATTTTTAATTTTAATGCAGTATAACATAATAAAAATAGCCTTATAAGCAATTTCTTATAAAAGAACAATCAAAATTAATTAAGATAATTTATATTAAAAATATTCGGTTGAAATCTAGAAAATTTACCTCTAAGGAAGTCGCCAATCTTGCAACCCGGAATATTTCGCCAATTTCTTTAAGGTTACAATACTGTAATTAGAGAAATTCAAATTCGCAAGTTCTTTTTCCGAACAATCTAATGGCTATTTTATTGCTACTTTAATTGTTATTTATAGAATTTTTATTTATAATAAATAAGAACAGAATTACATATACTTTAAAATAATTATTCCGATAAATTATTGATTATTTCGAGATTGTTCTTATAACATATACTAATACAGAATATAAACAATTTTTATAATGTTGCCATTCATGAAAAACGAAGTAAACAACAAAACGATTTTCTTACTTTTTAAGAACTTATATTTCATTATAAAATAATTATTTTCTTTTTAATGCTGTTGACATAGTTAAGGTTTTTGTGACAACCGTTATATGAATTCGAGCGAAAAATGTTACTTTTTATTTTAAGAACGTTAGTTCACGTGAAGCGGCGCTCGAACGCATTAAACTTTTCTGTGGTTTTGTGATGTTTCTTCTTAATGCCGTTGACATAGCTCAGGTTTTGTGGCAACAGTTATTTAAATTCTCTCGGAAAAATGTAACTTTTTAATTTTAGAACATTATTTCACGGCAGAAAAAGGGCGCTGGAAACGTATTAATTTTTCTGTGATTTTAAGATGTTCTTGTTTTCTTCATTCACTTCATAAAGCTAAGCAAGGGCAGACAGTGAAGTAATAAAAATATAATTTTCGTCTCCAGACGGGATATATCAGAATAAAATGTAAGTTATTTTCTGGTTTCTTCTTTTTTCTTTTATTATTCGAATTCGGCATCGTGACAACATGAAATATTTTGATATAATAAAAAAAATTTTTTTTTGGCATATTATCAAATAATTTTGGCATAATTTTTTTCTTAACAACGATTAATACCATACCATTAATACCATTGTTAAAATGATACATATTTGTGATTTAGCAAAAATTACACACAATTCAGCGTCAAAGCGATATAATATGGAGTAAAGGCAATTTAGGCGTGAATTTTTGGGCATAATAGTGCTAAAATTTGGAGTTAACGAACATTTGGCGAAAAAGCATTTTAGTAATAAAATTTCCCTCAGTGAAAAAATTTGGCGATAAAGCAACAAATTTTGGCGTAAAAGCAATTTAAGGAATAAAATTTGAATGTTGTCATAATGAATTGGCACTGAATTTTGGCGAAATAGCGTTTTACAATGACACCGAACTTCTGCTGCCATTTTGCTCGTTTATTTAGCATCCTAATGATGGATTTTGACGTAATATAGTACCGTATATTTGCCGCGAAAACTAACTGCTCATTCATTATTTTGTTTCCTTGGTGGCTTGGCACAAAAGGTGCAGGATTCTAGATTTTTACCAAATATTCTCATTCAATCATGCAAATTTACAATTATTTGTTTGCAAAGTAATTATTAGTTATTAAAAAATCTGAAATGATATAGTTAATTTTTATTAATAATATTGTAAATTATAATAGTACATATTTTTTAAACATTAAAAATATTTCTTAACATTTAATAGTGCGTAATTTAACAAAAATATTTGATGATTTTCACATTCTAAAAATTCTTGAATAATATTTTTATTTATATAAGTAGAATATAGAAAAAGGCTAAAAGCAACATCAAATGTTTTACACGTTTTAACGATAACTCAATAGAAATTCAATTTACAGTATGATAAAATATGCACAATATTTCCCATATTCCATCAAAAGAATATGCCTATTCATCTACGTTACATAACACATATATACATTCAAACTTCAACAACAATTTATTACACAGCAACAACCATTTAATCTATGTATCTTTCCACTATGTGCATGCTCAGAGAAGAAAAAGCATTATAATTGTTTTTTGCTTGGAAAAATCTTTATATTTCAATGAAATTGGTAATTAAAAATTTTATGATATTAAATAATTCTGAGTAAAGACCAAAATTTAAAATAATATAAAGAGAGAACAATATTTGGAAAAGGCATAAATTTATTTCTCTTCAAGTATATTTTTTTTTTCGAATCTAAACTATTTTAACAGATGCTGAACATATGCACCATATTTAATAGTACTTTTTATGATAAATAGTCAATGAAGATGTGGTTTATTATAAAATATTTTATATGAGTTTAGTTTTGAACATTTTTAATATTAAGTTTATTAGTTATTATAGATTATTAATTTCAAAATTTATATGTGATTAATATAAATTTTCAAATTAATAGAATTGATTTAATTTTTAATTTCAAATAAAATTAATAATTTAATAAATTTTTAAAATTATAATAAATAAACTTATTATGACAAATATTCAAAACTCATACTAGTATTATTTTATATTATCATAATAAACTCATATTAATATGATTAATTAATAAAATAATGGAAAAATTCTGTAGTATAATGGGAATGTTCAGTGAAAACTTTTTATCGCTTATAATAAAGCCAACTATATTTATATACAGAATGGTAGTTTTAAAAAAAACTAAATAAATAACAGGAATACGGTCACGATTTAAATTAATAATTCTTGTAGTAATTCATGCGATAAAGTATATAGTTCCTTTAAAATAAAATACTTAAATAAAAATAAATTAATTAGTTTAGTTCTATTTAACTAAACTAATTAATTTATTTTTATTTAAGTATATATCGTTTATAAATATAATCGTTTATTCATTTTTATAAATTTTATTTAAAGGAACTATATAAATATTTTTGTCCTATAACATGAATATGCTGGTAGAATTTTTTTTTAAAAATTTTTTGACCTATTCCTGTTATTCTTTTTGAAAACTCTTGACCTTTTTCAGGATACCCTGTATATAATATAGATATATATAATATAGGTTTTAATAGTTGACTCTATTCTTTTTTAAAATCGTATAATATTTGATATGTCTAATAAGAAAATTCTCGGTGGTTTAATTTTACGAGTAAAAAAGGGATAGAAATTTAATTTGTGTTTCTAAAGCTAAGCATTATTAAAGTGCATTACATAATTCTCGATTTAAATTGTCTGTATAATTTCGAACGACTTTTTCTTAAGATGGGATTGTTCTTGAATGATTTCAAAGTAAAATTAAGTTATAATTCTGTAGCAGAATCCAGGACTTATAGTGCAATTGATTTAGAGGGCAATGTTCTGCATACTCCACCGAATTTTTATTTCAAAATTCCAATTGGTTCCAAAGTTAGAAATATCTACGTAATTTTTATTTATAAAAAAATAATAAAAGATAAAATAATTTAAATTGTTTTTTTTGAATTAATAGCAATAATTAGATATGTATCTCAAATATGGGATTTAGTTCAATATAATTTAAAGTTAATAAAGCCAATCTTTGTTTGGTGAAGTGGAAGATAAATATTTAATGCATTATATAGTGGAGGCAGTGTGAAATTTTCTAAGCCACTGACATGCAAGTAGCCCAAAGCAATTGCTCTCTTATGCATGACAGTATCCATTTTAGAACTAATAACTAATAAATAATAATTGTAAATGGTAAAGAGTTTGTATGAAGTTGTACAAGTATATATCGGAGAGTGACACTATGCTTAAAATCTCTTATGCCATAATGAAATATTTTTGATTTAGCAGTTTATTAATTTTTGTTTATCATTGCATCATGGTATAATTAATTTCCTTCTATACATATCCAGGAATATTAAATCTGTGAAAATTTACTAATTGCTACTAAAGTTATTAAGGGGGTCCAAATTTTTTATTGGATGACTATACATGTAGCAAGGATACACAAGTTTTATTTGTTTGCAGAGTTTTTTTTATTCTATTTCTCCGTAATAATAATAATAATAATAATAATAATGATAATAAAATAATAATTTAATCGAGAATCGCGGATAACATTTTAAAATAAAATCTTATGAAAGAGATTTTTACGTATCTTGGGGGATGATAGGAACAATATGAAGACAAAAGTCCAATTTGAAAACCAACTATCTATTGTTATCTCTTAAATTGACGATGTCCATGCTACATATTAATTATTTACAATAATTATGTTTTCATTTGAACTTTAGTTAATACTTACGAATTGTTTTTTGTGATTAAAGTTTAATTCAATTGCGTTTACCAATCTTCAATACATTTTCTTTAACGAATCAATTTGTATTGAAAAAACAAAATGATTGCCTACGAATAAGACCTTGCGTGTAGAAATTAAAATTAAAGCAAAACTTTGTACTTTTTATTTTTTTCTGTTTTTATTAAGTGTTCAAGATTGTGAACAAAGTTATCGTATATCCTGTATTTTTCATTTCTCTGCGAAATTCTCCTCTCGTGAGTAAGTTCTCTCTTCGTAAGTAAACAGAATTTCAGAAGATGCTGTTTACCAGAACGTACTGACTTCAAGATAAAAATTGTTTTCCTGTCGAAATTTAATATATGAGTTAAAAGGATTTTATTTTAGAAAGGATTAAATTAATTCGATGTATCTAAAATTTGAAATTTTTTATAACTCAACCCTAATTTTATGACCAATGAAATGAGGGATCTTTATTCAAACATTTCAAGTTATGCAATTTCAAAAGCTTAGCGTCTATGGCGGGGATGGGCATTATAAATTTGTAGACAGGAAATGTAGCTGTAAGGTAGCCGGTGTATCCTAGTTAATGATGATAGCTATCTAAATTTTACAGTTAAAATCTAATAAATTGGAATTTTATAACAATATATTATGTACATTTGAAATCCAATAAAAAACATTTTAACTATATTTAATTCATCCTAATCCGCTACAAAAGCTTTTAAGGAAAAATAATGTTTGTTTTTTTTTTTAAATGTTGTTAAAAAGTTCTAAATTTAATGAAAACATTTTTAATTCATCTCGAAACTTAAACATATAATGTGTGCTAGTAAAAAATAAATATGATAATTAAATATTTTGTGTATTATTACTGCTAAATAATTATTAACTTTATAAAAATGAATTTAAAATAATTTCCGCTTTGGTTACTGTAAATAATGGGAATTTGATAATTAAAATTACATTTCTCATTGTAATATAGACGTTTAAAATGTTTTAATTGAATTCAAGTAAATAATTATTCAGCAATACTGGACTTCTGTAACGAAATTGAATACGCAATTTTAAATTACAATGATTTTTAATGATATATAATTTTATTAAAATGGAGGAAAAAAATATAAATTTTGGTGAACAATCCCTCCTTAAGAAGAAAATCCACTATAGTTATTACTTAAGCTCGATAAATTTCCAAGAACCAAAATTGTCTCTTTGAAATTTAAAGTTGAAGATAATTTACTTTAGAGTATTTGTTTACATTAAAAATAATTGAAGCTAAAAAAAATGAGGGTTTCTAAGCATTTAAAAGTGGGATTTTTACGATTCTAATGCTGAATATCCTTTAATCTGAGGAATTTTTAATGAACAGTAGCATGATATTCTAACTACTGTTTAAAATAGATAATCTTCTTTCGAAAACTCTAATACTTCTACCTATGTGCTTTTTTTAAATATACCTAAATTTTGCACGAGTCTATTTTGCATGATACGAAAAATAATTAAGAGTAAAAAATATTTATTGATGTTTAATGATAACTTGAAATAACTGTGTAGAAAATATCTTTAATTAGCGATATGCTGCAGCTAACTAAAGAAATTACTAATTGACATTATACATTTCAACATATAATTTTTACAAATCTAGCGTGTATATCATCTAAGGAAAAAAATATTTTTACGTTTGAAACTTTGTACATATTAAAGAAACAAAAGCTGAAAGGTAAAATGTACTTTGATAATTTTTTAAATGCTGAAGAACGACTTAATGTTCTCGGGTATCAGTAAAAACAAATTATATTTTTTAGATTATAAATTATTTATTTTGATAAAATGTTTTATGATGATAACTTTATGACACAATATAACTTCTGTTTGTATTTTTAGGAGTTATTCAGCTTTGGAAAAATTTTCATCAATTATAAGAAATGCTTAGAAGAAGATATTGTAAAAAATATGAAAATATCAAATTCCTTTTCAAAGCATAAAAAAAAAAAATTTAATTTATGCTTTGATAATATTCATTCACATATTTAAGTAGTGATTAAAAGTGTCTTAATAAATGAATATATATTAAACACCGCATAAAACTATTTAAGTGCTATTATTGTGTTTATAAACAATATAACTATAATAAACAATTATTTTTTACATTAAAGTAATTCGAATAACGAAAAATATTATCTCACAACAACTTACTAGTTAGCTAAGCAGTTCTGTGATGACTTACATTAAGAATTAAAATCCCAAGTTGTAATGTGCATCTTCATATCTAAGATAAACGGTACTGTTAAATTGACGCTAAATGAAGGATACGAAACATAACAATACACCAACTACGGGATACACATTAATAGCAAACAACGATTCAAATATTTGAACACAATGCTTACGCAACATCAAATATTTTATGTAAAACACATTAATAGCAAATATTTGTTCACATTTTTCAACACAATGTTCACACAACATCTAGATATTTTTATAAAAACACGTATTCTAAATATATTGCGCAGCATCTAGGTATTTTATAAAAACACGTACATACAAATGCACCTAGATAGATTAAGCACCTTAGTACAGCAGACTTAAAAATAAATATGAGCAAAAATAAACGAATAAATGATATTTTGCAGTACGATGTTGGTTTCTATCTCACATTGAGGAATAATTTAAATTCTTTTGTAAATATGTAAATAAAAAATATTTTTATACATTCAAGCAATGTTTCCGATTTAAGATATAGAAAGAATTTTCCTAAACAAAATTATTTAAAAGAAAATAAATAAAAATGTCTTACTTATAATAGTAATATTACTAGTGATATATAAAGACATAAAAATAAAATTGGTTGAAATTTAGAATACTGTACCCTTAAGGAAGCCGCATATCTTGCAACCTAGAATATTTCACCAATTTATTTAGGGTTACAATACTGCAATTAAAAGGAATTCATAATTTCTTTTTTCCGAACAATCTAATGAATATTTTATTGCTATTTTGATTGTAATTTGTAGAATGTTCATTAATAATAAATAAGAGCAGAAATATATATTCTTTTAAATAATTATTTCGATAAATTGTTGATTATAAGATTGTTCTTATAACATTTATCGATACATAATATAAGATGAAGATTATAATGAATGTTTCATATTTTCATGAGTCTCAACTATTATGAAATTGCCACTCATGAAAATAGGAAACAAACAACAAAAGCAATTTTTATTTTATTAATAACTTATGTTTTATGTTTAAATAATTATTTTTTTCATTGCTGTTTACATAATTAAGGTTTCGTGACAACCGTTATTTGAATTCGAGCGAAAAATGTTACTTTTTTATTTTTAGAACGTTAGTTCATGGCGAAAATGCCTCTCGAACGCATCAAATTTTTCTGCTTTTTTTTGTAATGCTTTTTTAATGCTGTTGACATAGTTAAGGTTCTGTGGCAACAGTTATTTGAATTCACGCGGAAAAATCTAACTTTTTAATTTTAGAACGTTAGTTCACGGAAGAGATAGGCCGCTAGAACGTATTAATTTTTTTCTGTGGTTTTGTGATGTTCTTGTTTTCTTCATTCGTTTGATATGTCTATGAAAGGACAAGTTTTAATGAAACGATAGAAACATCATTTTTGCCTCCAACAAAGTATACATCAGAATAAAATGTAAGCTATTCTCTGGTTTCTTCTTTATTATTAATGTTGTTTTATCTTTCGAATTCGGCGTCGTACACAACATGAAATATTTTTTGACATAATGGGAAAAAAAATTTGGCTTATTAGCGAATAACTTGCTGTTATTATTATTGCTGTTAAAATGATACATTTTTGTGAGTTAGCAAAACAAAATTCCACATAATAATTTGGCATTAAACCGATACAATTTGGCGTAAAAGCAATCTAGGAATAATATTTTGACATTAGTGATATATTTTTTTATATAACATTTGGCGTAGAAGCAAAGCATTAAAATTCTGCTATTATAGTGGCAAAAGTTTGGGGATAAAGCGATATAATTTGGTATAAAGGCATAAACTTTTGGGCATAATAGTGCTAAAATTTGGCTTTAAAGCGATAATATTTGTAAAAAGCATTTAAGGAATAATATTTTTCTTAGTGATAAAATTTTGATATAAAGCAATACTTTTGGAGTAAAAGCAATTTAAAAATAACATTTCGCTTTGTGAAAAATTTGGCGTTCAGAAAAAAAGTTTTTGTAGGATAAAAATAATAGAGAGTTTTTTGCATAACGTTTTTTTATAGTCCGATATTTTTTTCTTCTTAGCGCGCATGCTCATAGAAATAGCTGAGTGGTGCAGTATTACAGATATGCATGCGCAATAGATAAAATGTTTCCTATGAGCATGCGAGCTAGGAAGAAAAATATTGGACGATAAAAAAACGTTGTGCAAAACTCTCTAATATTTGTCATTAAAGTGATATAATTTGTCATAAAAGCAATTTAAGAAATAAAATATGTCGTAATAGTTGTTTGGCTACTAATATTGTCATAATAGCGACTTTTGGAGATGAATTTTGGCGAAATATCATTTTACAAAGTCCTCGAATTTCTGCAGCCATTTTGTTTTTTACATGGCCACCTGGCATGCTAGTGATGGATTTTGGCGTAATATTGTTTTACCGCAAAAACTACCTGGTGCATACATTACTATGCTTATTTTGCGTCTTGGCATCCTGGTGATGTATTTGGCACAAAGGGTATAAAATTCTAGATTTTTACCATAAAATTCTCTAAAAGGCTTTGTTGGAAAAAGAAATTGAAGTGATATCTTTGATATCTGCAATTTTCTTAATAAGTTTAGTAGCTAATTGTTGATTGAACATCATACATTTTATTATAATAAAAATATTATTCCTTTTACTCATAATTTAATGGACATGAACAAATATTCTTTCACCATTCTTACAACTAATAACTAAAATAAAGTTACAGAAAAATAATCTAAATATCGGGACACATTTGATCTACAGCTCACGAACAAAATATTACACGTTGCATGGAAGTCACAAATTAAATCAAATAAATAAAATCAAATCAAATCAAATAATTAAAAATCAAATAAATAAAACCCAAACAATAAATACAAAAATGCTCCTAATTTTTGGTAATGCATCTTCTAAAAGTATACTGAAATCAAAGAAAAATTTTGAGTTTTTTTTCTTTTACAAATTTTAAATAATGTGTATTGAACATTTAATTTATTTAACTTATTTTCTTTTTATCAATATTAGACGAGTACTATATGAGCACAAATGATATGAAACTAATAATTTCATAATCAAGAGCGCTAGAACAAACTAAAAAGGTTTTTTGTGACTTTTTAAATCAGGTGTTTGATGTATAGTTATACATAAAGATTAATTAAAAAAAAAATTCTACATATTTTCCACATTTCAAAAATTTGGCCTATTATGTATGTGCGAACTGTAGAAAACTGAATGCTTTAAGTAGTTTAAAATCTTCCCTATAAACGTTTTATGTTAAGAATTAATTAAGAGAGAAAACTAAATATAATGGCTAGCGAAAACTTTATTTATTGATATTTTTTTTATTTGCTTTTTGATAGCTTTTACAAGGGGTACTCACTAACTACTGGACCCATTTTAATTCTAAAAAACATAACATATAATTGGAAAAGATAAGTGGGTATGAAGTTAAGTTTTATTCTATTATGGATTAATGTCCGTGCATTGAAATTCTTTTTCATTCTCACTGTAATAACAACAAGTACCATGCAGCACAAATCTATGAGTGACATAAATTTATATTAATATAAATAAATACAAAATAAAAAAACGGCTGCGATACTTTTCAAAACAATTATTAACAAGTGGTATAACCAATTTAAAGAAGCAGGATATGTGTCGCTTTACAAAAAAAAATTGTCTCAAGATAATTACAACTACTACTGTTATTGCGTCTATAAATAACTAAAATGTTCTACAAAATCTGGATTGGTATTGAAGAATATCACTTGTATATTTTAAACTATACAAGGAAGTCATAGAAATTAATTAACTCACAGAATTTATCTTTTAAAAAATTCAGTAAACTCATTTTTGTCATATTGTGTGAATTTTTTTTTTTGTATGTCCCTAAAATCGAGCCAATAATGTATGAACATTGTAAATTTTTTTAATAGCAATTCAAGAATTTTTGAGTAATTAATTTAATCTTTCTGCGAATATCTTTTTAAAATTGAAATAAATATGATGAACTTAAAAAATGGTTAAAAAATGAATAACCTATAGAGATTTCATTTATATATGATTATGCATTTAATGCTTAGCGTGATAAAAGTTTTTATTTTAAAATAAAATATTTAATGCTTTAAAAACCAACGTATTCACCCCAGAATCACCATCCTGTCACAATAACCAAATTAAATTTTGTTTACTGATTTTCATTTGTTGATCAAGTTTACGGAAAAATAATTGTCAACACTATAATAATCAGCACAAATTTAACTTTCGTGGAATAGAATGCATTTTTCTTGCTGGTATCGCTATATAATATATGAATCCTTTTTTAAAATTGTGAGCAGTCCTTTCCATATCGCAACATAAAAAAATGTAAACAACAGATTTTATGAAAAGAAGCACATCTAAGAATAATTCAATGATCCTAGGTAATTATTTGTACAAAAAGTATTTGCTATTTCTGTGCTTGTATGATAAAAAAATACAGTACAGAAAAAGTTAATAAGATTGGTGAAAGCAGGCAATCATTACTTAAAGCATTTATTATTATTATTTAATAGTATGGTTTTTACTCATGCATCGATGTGATCATTTTCCATTTCAATTTCAGAATGTAAATGAAATACTGTATTTGTATGATGGTGACTCTTATTGTATTAAAATAAGATAAATAATATAAGTATTGTTTTTAATAAAAATTGTATTTCTTAAAAGCTCAAATTAAGTGAAAAACATTCTTAAGCATGAGTTAATTTTTGTACAACATTTTTAAATCCAACATCGTAATGCGAATATCATTAAAAAAAGTGAACACATAAACACTAGATACTACCTTTGGAATTCGATATGACATACAACACGAATACACAGATGAAAAGTTGTACTAGTTGACCTTTTAAAACATTCAAGCCTTTTTCATGAGACTGAAATGCTTTAAAAAATCGGTATCTTATAATTCTAATATAATCAATCACAGTCAGAATGAATTGAGTGAAATGTTTGGCAGGGGTGTGCGTGCGCAAATCATTCTGAAGAGAGCAATTTCATCGTAAACTTTTGGAGCAACAAGGTTCATCTGGCGAGAAATATTGCAGACGTGGAGGCGGATCCTTTTGTAGAATGGAGTGGAAAAGCTCCAGGGATCTGAAAATTGTCCTCTCCTGGAATAAGAAACAAAACTGTGCATTCATGAATATTTTAATTTTTTAAAAAAGTTAACCAGGTAGTGAGTACTTTAACGATCTTTTAAGAACATCATTAGAAATAGAAAAATAATGGTAGGCATTGAAAATTTCCTTTGCTTACAGTTCTATAAACTTACAAACTAATTCGACATAATTTTTCCAGATTTAGTAAATATAACAACATATTTTCATACAACAGTTTTTGTTAAAAAGAATAAATATCGAATGCATACACAACTTTCCAGTCTTTTTTTTAATGACGAAAATGCTGTATTAATTAATTATATAAAAATATACCTTTTATACTGATTAAGTCATTAAATAAGAACTGTTTTATTCTATGTAACACATTATAAGCATCCTGTTCTAATATATTATTTGAAAATATCGTAAAATTAGTAAATTCTGAATAGAATATTAGTCAAATATTTAAAAATTTTGTTTTGTCGAATTGCAATCGAAATTACAGTTTATATTTTATTGAAACAGAACAAATTTTTATTTCAATTTTGGTTACACATTTAATAAAGTATGAGGAATTCACAGGAAATAGAATTCTCGTAGACTCTTAATTTCTTTAGGATACACATTCCGGACCGAAGGTGCATATGTGCAATTTTTCTTTTTATGGATTGTATTATAAACTATCGTAACGTAAAAATTAAATTGGGAATGATTTGGTTCAATATATAGAATTATTGACCATTCATTTAAAATGTATTAAATTAAAATTTATTTGTATAAAGCACTTTTTGATGTGGACAATTCTATTAATACTATTCAGTATTGAAAGCTAATAAATACATCTGTGGCTCGAACGCAAAATTATCAAGATGTTCTAAATTCATTGGCTAATATGATTAACATTCGGTAAAAGTGTAATTATTAAAGGGAGTTGTAGTGCAACAAACGCACTATAACTCCCATTAACTTTCTCCCCGGCATGGATGACTCAACAAGATAATTAATTTTAATTGCAGTTGCTGCACAGCTTGGCTTTACCAGCCTGATGAATAGGGTCTTGCTTGGTATAATTAAGTCTTTCCACGGGATTTCTTCAGAGTTTAATTAAATTTTCGATTTTTTTAAAAAAGTTCCCTACTATTATTCAATTACTGGTCCCACTACTTTATGAAATATTTCAATGTATCTAAATTCGGCAAAGAATATAACAACTTCCACTCGGCAAAGTGTTTATTATTTTCGAAAATATGAATCTATGATTATATAAAGTTATTAGATGAACAAATAAAACATTTTGAAGCATCCTTTATTCATCTGAAACGTTTTAAAGAAATTAGTATTGATTTAATGATTTTAGAACCTTATATAGCAAAGTAAAATTAATGTAACACCCCCAAGAATAAAAATTGATTCTTACAAAAAAAAAAATACTTTATATTCAATTTCATAACATAATTATTTAAAAACTTAAAAAGTTGAAATTAATAAAGATTTAAAAATTTTCATGATATTCATTAAGAATATAGTTTTGACAGATCACATACAATTTGAAAAATGGTTGTCTTTAATGTAATTTAAAATGTAATTAATATCTAATGTTCTAGGAAATTTAAAAATACGATAAGATTAAGCTACCAATTGTTATCTTTAAATTTTAGGCACCTTTAATTTTATATTTTTCAGTAAATATGAATTAGAAGTAACCAATTTAGTGCAATAACAATATCAAATATCTCATGAATTATCTACAAAACAAAATCTAATTGTACAAATTGCATGATCATTTAATGATACAAATAAATTTTACCAATCATAAAAATCTTGCAACAAAACAAGCCATCTGGTATCCAAATGTTTCATTACATACCTGACATCTAAAAGTTACATTTGATTTCGCTTCGATAGCCTTTTCGAACTGGCGACCGGAAAAGATAGCGGCGGAAACGGAACTTCCCTGAACAATCAGGATATACAATTTGAGAGCTCCCCGAAGGCGATCAAAAGGATAGGAAAAGATGTCGTTTGCATTATCCCGATAAACAGCGGGAGTAAATTGATTTTCCCAAAGCCCTTTTTTATTTTATGATTAAGATCTCTAGAACTTCCGTTTCCATAAGAAGAATTTGAAACAATATATTTCAGGTACCATTTCAAGCCGTTATGGCAGTATCTAATTTAGCTTAATTTCTTTGCCTAAAAATTTATTTTTTATTATGACGTTTTCGGAAGCCAACGTTTTAACCTTCTCGCTTGAAAGGCAGATAATCAGCACATTCAGTGTCACTCAGGATGAGGGAGGGAGGGAGGGAGCTACTACACTGTACCTATATTGCGCATATTTCTCATTTTGAAACAATTACCCTTAGGGATGACATCAAGAGGAGGGAGGAAGGAAGGTTTGAATTCTCTTCCATCAACCCCATTATCACTGCAAAGGTATGTCTTTATTGAGCTTTAAGTTAGATTAAGTTAGTTTCCTTTGATACATCTTCCGAACAACATTTTTTGAGAATCTAATGCTAATTAAAAATTACTAGATGTGTCGAACTTTGTTTCGATTAGTATACAATCTATTTACATTGTTGAAAAAAATGTCACTGACAGATTCCTCTTTTATCTAATTTATCACCATACTTTCTTTTCTCATTAATCTCAAAAATTATAAATTTAAAGGCAATTGAGTGAGAAATATTATATATATATATATATATATATATATATATATATATATATATATATATATATATATTATATATATATATATATATATATATATATATATAGTTTTAATTTTATACCTTTTCATTCATAAGTTTTAATTTGTTTGAATATTCCTTTATTACGGTAGATATATAAAATCTTCATCAATGTTTAATGGTGTTGTAAAGTATATAATTTAAAAATTCATTTTTAATTCTTTTTTAGGATCATGGATGAATATGTTTACAAAATGTCTTTCCCTACATTTGAATAAAACTCGTGAACTGTATAAATTCTTTTATTAATCTATGAAAAACACACTGAAATTAGAATAATCAATTCTAAAAAAAGCTATGATAATTGTCCTTATTATTCGCCAAGACGAGAACCAAGGCTGGAATATTGGCGTGCGTCAACAGACCGCCAGGCATTGCTGTGTGATGAAGCATATTGATATTGGCCTCTTAAAAATTGCACTATGTGTTTTTACATTAAGAACTCTAATGATATGATCAATACCATAATAAACATTAATTATGCTGCTTAGAAACCATTTATAAGTGAGTAAGTTATGATCAACCAATAACATTAAATCACCGATGTTTACAAGATCCTTTCAAATACACATTTATTTCTTTGTTTCAATTCATTTAAATAACCACAGTGCTATTTTTTATACTAATTGAACTATTTTAGTTAATAAACTTGAAAATTAGTGGAAATTATCTTTAAAATCAGCTAAATTAGTCTCTAAAAATAGCATTCATTACTTGATTAATCAAAATTGAGCAGGAGTTAGAACTCCAAAGACATCTTTATCAGTAGAAAACGAACTCAATGGCCTACGAATCAAAATTGCTTTAATTTGTATATAAGGTAAAAATTCATCATGGATTAAACTAGCACCTTTAATTACTCTTCTGAAAGGAAATTTGAATACTTAGTAGCTTCTTTCCAGTGACCACCAAAATTTGGTGTTCGAGACGGAATAAATTTCAATTCAATACTTTCTTCACATAGATAATAAGATAATTTAATATCAGGATTGATAACCAATTCATTAAGCTTTTTTGAATTTGTTTATTTTTGCTTAAATTTCTTTGCATTACAGAATACAAATTAGAATACTTTCCCTCTACGTGCAATAAATCTTTTAAGGCAGCAAAAAATAAATATAAATGACTCGGGTGATAAATTAGAAGCAATCTCAATATGCACAGCTTTAAATACAATACATGCGAATAAACATACGTACTTTTACACTCACTATACAATATGTATATGTTTACCAATTTTAATGAAAAATGGTGCACTTCCGAAACATTAAATGAATAATGAAAGGTAACCTCTATCTCTTGGTAATCTCTTGTCCATTAATCGTGTTGACACTATAGGTTTTTGTAAATAAAACATTTTTACGCTATTTTTCTATAAATATATAGACCAGAATTTATCCCGTACACGACACAAAAGAACAGATACTCCTACATGAAAATACTTTTTATGATAAGAAATTAAAATCTCTGTAAATGCATGTTTTGTAGGCAAAATTATAGGGCGGTTTTGATCAAAACTATACTCTGCATTAATTGAATCAAAATGATTTAAGAATTTTAATTTGCTCTTCGTCATAACCTTCTTATCTTTTAATAGATTTTTAATCTCCCAGGAAAACTTTTGTTCTTCAATAGATTTTACTAAAATCCATTCAAAATTATTCACTTCTGATACTTCAAATCGAACACAAAAATTTAATTAATGGCCACTTGTATTTTTAATAAAATCTGGTAACTTAAGATATGTAAAACTTTAACATAATAATTACTTAAATTCAGCAATTGATTCGTAAGGTTCACAGTCACTTTCAACATAAAAAAATTGTTCTCACCAACATTGGACGGATCCCTGCAGTTCAAAAAAGTGTTATCTAGTTCATTACGGATTTGGATCGATTGATCCAAATACTATTTTCCAGCCAAGAACTCTGGTTTGTTCCACCATAACTCTCTGTTCATGAATTTGTGAAGATCCACTCCTCGCGAAATAACATCAGCTGGTGTTCATCAGGGTTCTGGTTAGATCTAGTGTGGTGACACTGAAAATCAGATGGTAATCGATGAATTGTAGCCCTTCTGCTGCGCACGAAAATCTTTAAATCATATTTTTCTTAAGCCAAGAAAGAACAATCATCTAATTACTCTAGAAAATCTCGATTTACTCATTATTAGTTTCAGCAGTGTCTAGCCCAACGCATGGATTTACAATAAACTGCAGCTCTGTAACCGTGTTCCGAAGAGTCACCAATCTCGATATTCACAGCTTGATCAATACACCATACATGATCAGCTTGACAATACACCTTTTTTATTATCTTATTCTGATTCTCATAGTTTCTCAGGAACTGATACCATTATCTTCTTTCTGGATTTGGGACCAGATCGGCCCAATCCATGTTAAGACGTCACATTCATTGCATAAAGAATTTTGTTTTCGACACCACTGGTCAAGTCCCAAGAGATTAAATAATTATGTTATAATTGACAACAATTATAATTACCTCGTTTAGAGTAAAAACCAGCCAGTTATGTCTTAACTTTGAAAGAAAAATAATCTCTTATTAGGTTCCAGGATACCCCAAGCGCCTTCGTTTCGGTTAGCTTGACGAAATCGTATTTCTTTCGGTTATGTGAAAGTTCAGAGGGATTTTCAAAACCAATATGCAACACTGTTCCTCCTCTTTTACATACGGTAATAAGTTGATTCTACAGTTCTTAGCCTCTTACAATGTTGTAGCACCTCTCAGTATGTCGTTCAGTAAAAATTGTTTCTTATGACAAGTGCAGCCATCGGGAAATTTTCTCTTCATCCCTTGATAGTTGTTTCAAAGTACACATTGCAAAGTATGGCGCACTAATAATTCCATACATAACTGTGATTTACGTTTTTGGTGGCTCATGTTCACTTTTTTTCACAGAATTCTCTGAAGTCAATGTTGATTCAGATTAATCAGAATCATACGATACATCATTTTGATGTCAGTTGATAAAGCTTAAACATGAGTCCGAAATTTCGTCATGATTGTAAATAAATCATCTTGTATCACTCCTCCCTTGTACTGAATATCGTTTAGAGATCATTCTCTCTTAGTGTTTGATGAACAATTAAAAACACTCGCAATTTCGTATTTGCCTTCTCAGACTGGTAAACCCATGAGGAGTTGCATAATAAGTTGCATCTAGTTCCTTCTGCTCAGTAACTTACTTCATGTGATTCAAACTCTCGTATTATTCCATAAATTTTCTGTATAGTTTCAAGTAATCCCGATACAATTCTGTTCACAAGATGATATTAGTCTTTTGAGTAGCATTTGCACTACTTACCAGCCTCCGCGGTCCTCCTCCAACTCTCGTTTTCGAAAATGTTCCTCACATATAGAAAATTTACTATCAACTTTTTTTGATTTTAATTTCTCGACCCATTCTACTTCCCAAATTTTCTCAATGTTTCATTTAGATTCTCTAATCATACCGCAATGAATCCTATATCTCTTATTAGTTTACCTATTTAACATTTCCTCTGAATATAAACAAAATACTGGGTGTTTTTGCAAAAAAAAGCAAGTTAGTTTTGAACAAAAGTTTTTCACAAGTCTCAATAGTTGGAAGAATAACTGGGCACCTAACAGCAAAGTCTATTTACCTTGGTTACTAGTTGCTAGTTTTACAGATTTTAAGGCAACTTAAGTAAGTTTTTAATATCCTGAAACCTATCAGGTATAATGTCAGCTATTTTTATAACTACTAACATTATCAGTTCTTTTCTCAAACTTTGTCCATATTAGCGATCGCTGTGATATTCTAGTAATGAATTCATATTCGAGTCATTTAGGCAAGAAATCTCCGTATTTATCCTTTTTTTTTTAAGAATCCTTGGCTTGCATTGAGTTCATCACTAATGAAACACATCCTATGTCTTCTTCCACCTTAACCTCTCCACTGTGAATTATAATCCCTTTAATAAATAA